>VXBT01001422.1:365357-403503 GCA_013400235.1 Oriolus oriolus | reverse complement strand
AGAGAGAGAGAGAGAGGCAAGATTCTCTTTTGAAAACATTCTTTTAAAAAGCATGTATTTTGTGCACAGATGTCCTGAGGACCATTGTATTGTGGGGGGTGGGGAGGAGCCAGTCTAATCCTGACACATAACCCACTTCAGTGCAAGTAGATTTAGGGAAGTTCATTGAGATTCAGGGTTTAAATATGATGGCGTTACCAGATAGATGCTGAGTTGGTAAATAAAAACTCTGCAGGAGTGTTTTAAAAGCTGGAACTTATTCTTGCCTCCATCCTCTTATAGCAGGCTCTGTTTAACAGGAGACACTGATTTTGCAGCCATGACACCAAAAGATACATTTTATGCTTCTCAAAGTTGGAATTTATAGACATAAATAAATGGTGATAATGAATTCTTAGAAAGTGACAAAATCGGTGGGAATCACTGAAGACATTCATGCTTCCCAGTTGCTAATCCTAATAACAATTGCTAAATTGCAGTGTTTTGGCACAAGCATCCCGCAGCTTGGAATCGTTGGTGGAGAATAATGTTTACTGGGCACCAGAAGTTTTCCAATAAAGGTAAAACCTCATCTAGATTTGTCTAGCTTTAGCTGTTCAGCAGGAGGGTAATGCCGGGTCTACACAGGCTCCAATCAAAGGAACAGCAAAGGCAGCCACCCAGGTCGCTTGTTTAGGGTGCTGTGCACATCCCTCATTGTGGCCAACGCTACCATCACGCTGCATATGCAAAGAAAAGAAAACACAATCTTTGGGTATATTACATGACAGTGCAGGGATCTGAACTACTTGGTAGAAGGCCCAGTTATGAGTATGTCTGGCAATTAAAAATAATTGGGAAGCAGGTTTGCCACTAACTCTTCCAAGAATGCCAGTTATGATATAATGATGTTTCATTAGACATGCTGAAAGCTGTGAGCTCCGTATGGCAATGGCAATTAGGAAGGATCATAAAGAAGAAAAAAAAAGAAGAAGAAGAAGAAACATTAAAAATATCCCAGCTAAGATTAGCATAGCATTTAATGGCCACTTCATTAGCTAATTGATTTCTTATTAGTTACAGGGAATAGCCCAGTTAGGGGCTCTGCACAGCTAATTAACAGCATTTACACAATTAGTCAGTTGCTCATTTTGTAACCAAACATTCCTGGAATCAACTGTGGCTGTGATGCTCTGGGCCATTTGATTAATTTTATTTTATTTTTTGCTAATATTGGCTTAACCTTCAAATAAAAAATTCACTCCCTAGGGCTCCACCATATTTAATCACAACATTATACAAACAGAAAAAAGCTACGTCACACGATCTTAGGACATGAATCGGTTCCTCTTTCTTTTATTTGCAAGTTGTTTTATTGGCCCCATGAAGTCAATAGTATTCAAGAAGCAGAATCATCTGTCTTCTCTCCTGACAGCTGAGTTTTTGCCCATCAAACATTATTATTATTTTGCAATTGGCAAATGGAACACATACATATTTTTTTGCTTATATACTGGAAGAAGAATGCAGGAGGTCTGGCTGAGATATTTATTTCTTATGCAGTTGCAGCCTACTGCAAAAGAAATGTATTTAGTAGAAAACTTGCCATTTAATAAAAAGCATGTTTTCACATTAGTTTATATCTCAAATTAAGGGTGAATGAGGAAAATTGCATGATGTTATAAGGGTCAGAAAGGGACAGGCTGGATTTATGTGACACTTTGTTAGCAGCTCCGAGAAAATTGATGACCAAGAACATAATAAATAACAATAATAGCATTTAATAAAACAAACAAAAAGAAACTTGTCTGTTCATTTTCAGTTTATGGCGGTACTCCATAATCTCATAGCACCTGATTATTATTCTGGCAAACCCAATTTCCCTTTTGCTCCCCAGACTCCTATGCACCAAGAAGAGCCAAACTCTGATCTCGCTGTAGGCGGTAATGATATCCCCCCGATGCAGGGGCTCTCCTGTGAGACAGAAGCCTTTTAGCATTGATGCATATAGGCTGTTAGCACTGTAAGAAGATGTTGCATATGTGAGCAGAAGGTCAATGTCTTCACATGCCAGTTTTCATCGGCACATTGGGATTCTGTATGAAATTACCATACGCTAATTAAATAAAACCAAAACCTCACGATGATCGATCAGACCAGAGATGATGCCTAATCATCAATATATTAATTATTATGCTTTGGATTTTTTTCATTTCACTTATCTTTTTTTTTCCTCTTTAATGCTTCCTCACAATAAGTACAAAATGGGAAATTATTTTCATTTACCATTACTGTATTAATTGCAGCTAATGGAAAAACACTCTCTCAGACACATAATGGCAATTATTCCACTTCTACCTCCTTTTTTTTTTCCCCTTTTAATGAGAATTTATTTTGTAAGTGTGTCTGCAAACAGTGAACTATAATGGATGGTCATTTCGGTGTTGTATTTTTTTCTCATTTACATAGATAATATGTTTTCTTTCCTCCCACTTTGTTTCTTGTTTTGTTGATAATGCACATCTTGTTTAGTTGCTCCGAAGAACTGTGAGAATCAAGAAAACTTCCAAGTTACCTAATTTTAAATTTCTAAATTCTGAGCAACATGTACAACACTCACACTGAATTTCTTTGTGCTCCTATTACATACAACAGAAACCCAACCATGGATTTGTGAGGCTTTGCTAGATTCCATATTAGTGGTGAAAGTGAGCATTTAGGTGTCTGTGGAGTTCTGGTATTAACCTCTACAGGATCAGACAGTGCATTAAAAGGAGAGGAGGAATTAGGGACTGGTTGTCTTGTCTCCAGCTCTTGTACTCCAGCTTCTGCTGGAGATGGGTTTCTACTGTGTTCATTCAGTTCCTGCAGTTTTCTTCTCTTCTTGGGTTACCTGGATGTGCATACATGTAGCAGCTGCTCATGTGTTTCAAAGGATGACAAAAGGTAGTCCACAGTGTCCATAGCTGACATCCACGATTCTCTTGCTTTGCCTTTTCAGGCATAAATGCTACATGCTTCCCTCCTCCTTCCCATTTCAGCCGATGAGTATTTCAAGGTATCTTCTCAAGGTCTTCCCGTTAGAAATCAAGACAAACCAAAACCAATTTCTGAAATTTCACTGCCACCAGGATACCTATCCTACAGCAGCTTCCCCTACGTGTGCTTGTGCAGGATTCAGCCAACAGAATCTGTATAGCAGCACTTGCATGATCCAAATTGTTGGTCTGAAATGCAAAGGAAAATCATCGCTCTTCTCCTACTAGCCCTTTCCTGAAAGGGAGAAATATATTTCCTCTGCCTATGATGACTTAGAAACCATTTTTTATATGATGTCTGTTAAGCCGTGTTACCCCAGTCAACAGCTCTCCACTTGGGCACTGTAAGTACAGTAGAAGCAACTTTCTGAATTTCTGTCTCATGTGGTAATTTTGCAAGCTGCATCCCCCAGCAGTTTTTTGTGTTTGTTTTGGTGGGTTTGAAACCCCCACTCCATTAAGAATAAACATACAATTTCTCAGTCAATTCAAGAAAAAAAAATTCTAAGATACCCTTGTCGGTATCGGTTCAACTTAATTTGTCCCACCATTTGCTTTCCAAATGCTTGCCTTGTTTTCCAGGAGCTAGAATGCCTGGGCTGGTCTTGGTGCTCACATCAAAGCGTTGTGACTATTGGCAAACACAGAAACAGACATTTAACAGATAATCTGATCTGGCCTCTAAGATAGCCTGTGCAGCTCTGTCCCATTGCTCCAGTGCAGAGATGACTGTGTTTTGGTATTTGAATAGTACAAATACTAAGAAGTGTAATTTAACCATCTTTTAGGGAAGTTGGGAAATTAAAGGGATATTTTTGGCTCCATTCCATAAACTGCAGAAAACTCTGTATCTTCTTGCCTCAGTTTCTCGTTCTGTAAAATTATTATGCTAAAACCCTGCCTAGACCACCTTGATAGTGCACATAGGACTATCATTGTTCTTTTTCTCTGTGTGAGGGACTCTAAGCCCTGGTGGCCATCAGCTGGTGCATGCTGGCTCTGTAGGACATGGTGCCAGCACCTCAGTGTTGGCTCTGTCTGCTGGCACAGAGTTAGGGTCGTGCAGGCAATATTCAACATCGCTAGCAGTGCTCAACAGGATACACTGCGATTTTTTTTTCCCGATAGTAGTTCTGCTTACTCTCCAAAGAATTGAAAGAGAAAAAGGTGTTATGCTTCCTCTCCCTTTCCCCCACTCCCCAATATCTTTTTGCTGAGGGTTTAACATTACTTGGGGAAAAATCACTTCACTTCCATGGTTCACTTCCTGAAGCCTAACCCTGTCCCAGTCCTTATTCCCTATTTAAAAAGAGACAGTGCAGCAGTTTTTAATGATTAAAAGGATCTGTCTGTGTGTGTGTGACAAGTAGGGTTTGTCAGTCTTTAGACTGCAAAATCACCTATGCTCTGCTCAAGAGCTGGCTGTGCTGTGCAGTTTCTGGAAAGAAATTACTAAATACAATTTTAAAGGTGAAACAACATTGTTATGATCATCTGTGCTAGTTTTGGCTGGGGCTGGTTTTCTTTGCAGTGGCTAATATGGGGCTGTGGGTGTACCTGGGAACTCCCAGGTTTTAACTTTTCCCAGTACTCCTCCATGACAACTTGCAATGTAGTCAGCATTGGCAATTTTTGAGGACCTCTTCAGAGGCTGATTAGGAGTGAAAGAAGAAGAAGAGGGGGGACATTTGGAGTGAAATGCTGCATGATGCTTGGTTGACAGCCGGGGTGAAACCATGACATCATCTCATCAAATACTATAGAAAAGGTCCTGTTGGAAGGAAGAATTAGCCATTCTATAGATCCTCTGCAATTGTCAGACCTGGGAAACTAGTATCCATCCCAAGAATCAAAGAAAGGAGTCTAAATTCAATAAAGAACATGAAACTCTAACATCTCAATTCAGAGTAAAACAGAAGATGGACAATATGCACAAACTATTTCTGGACCACATAAAATATACAGAGTCAACAAATGATGCATTAAAACTGACAGCACAAATATATGCTGATTTCCCTTCCAATGCTTCTCTTACCACACTGTCCCTCCCTGTAATACTTTCCTTCACTCTACTGATAAAATCAACGTCTGAAAAAAAATTAAAATAACAAAACAGAGAGGGCAAAAAGAATTTGGGATTTAACTCTGCTTGGCAGGAGAGTCACTGATGAGCCACAAAGCCCAATGATTCTCGGTGCGGCACACAGTTGCATGGGATGATGCTAAATGGAGAAATAGCAGAATGAAAACAAATAAAAGTTAAATAATTATCTTAGGTTACAGGCTGACTGTTGTGTAGGTGAACAAAGAAGGAAGAAAACTTCTTACACTCTGAGGAAGGTCTCCCTTGGACCTGCTTTGCTCCACACATACTTGCCAAAGAATGGAACACCACAGCTCCAGTGTGACCTGTCAGGCTGCAAAAACAGCGTGATTTCAGTCTTTAATCCTGCAGAAGCTGAGCCATAAAGATGCCTGGATACACAAGAAACTTTGTCTTTCTGCTGAATCGACCTCTTCTACAACCTGTGAGGAAAGTGAGGGAATTAAGCCTGCTTCCTAGATGTGTTTGTCTGAAATGAAATCATATGTTTAGGGAGGACTTGAACAGCCTAAATCCCAGAGGGCAACCCAGCATCTCAGCATGTGATGTTCCCAAAGACCCCCACTGAGGAACTGGAGATCCTGCAGGCAAGCAACCAGATGGGGAGTGTGTTAGGCAAGGAATGAACCTGTGGTCCCTTAACTGCTCTCTAAGGGCTCTGAGAAGTCTGATGCCCATCTGTATCAGCTGAGCCCTGGCTGCCCCCCACATCCTCATGTCCCTGATCCAGCCCAATAAGTGAGATGTAAGAGGAAACCCAAAATGGCAAAAGTTCTTGATGGCCAAGGCGTGAAGTCCTACACTTTTATGAAATCAGAAGGTGCAAAGTGTCACTCTCCTTTAAAAAAAGCCATATTAGAGTAGGTCTGGGTAGATTTGTTGTCAGTGGAGGAGAATGTACTGCCAGGGAAGGCTCTCATCCCCTCAGACCTGTTGCCTCTGCCATGCCTACCATTTGTGACCCAGAACTACATGGAGACCACAGACAGAGTGAAGATGCACCCAAATGCTGTCCAGAAGTGAGCTGCTGGTGAGGTAAATGGCACTGGGCAGACTGTTTTTGTTTAAGGGAATTTTTGTCTCTCTTGTGGAGAGGAAAGGCTGGTTAACTAGTCTCAGAAGCAATTGTAGCAGATGGAAACTAGTTTTTTTGAGGTATGGGCTGCTTAGGCTGGTCTGAAAGGTATTGAACTAAACAACAACAAAAGGACAAACTAGTAGAGGAAAGAGAAAGCAGGAAAATCAAGATACCCAGAACAAAATTAATCAAGGTGCCAGAGACCTGAAGAAAAGTCTCTAATTGTTTCCAGGATTGCAAGGATCCCAGTAAGAAGCAAACAGAAAGGGACTTGCTCACTGATTAGTGCACACACTCTCCACTTGGTATTACAAGCCACCGGAAGGAAAATTGACATGACTGGAATGTTAAAATCAGTGGTACGAAACCTTTATTCAAGGACTGATGGAATTTGCATAAAAGAACAGAGAAAGGCAGTCTACATTGAAAATAGCAACAGCTGCCTCTGAATCACTGCCAAGTACTCTTAAATGCTTATGGGCTGCTGTTCCAAAACATAAAGCAGAAGACGGGGAGCTGCTGGTGCCTATTGCTGACTGCCAAATCACACTAGAGACCAGGATGACTGGCTGCCTAAACACCCTTCTATCAGGTGTAGGAAAAGAAAAGCTGTGCTATTGTGGAGGATTTCAGTCTGAATGACACTGAATGTTGGAAGTCTCATGCTGCCAAGTACTAAAATACCCTTGAAATTCTGCAAAATTATAGATTGCAATGTTCTAGCTTGGAAAGGGTGACAACCAACACAGGACAATTATTGTCAATCATTTGTTGAGGCCAATGGGATTTGCCCTCATCTTAGCAGACAGAAGCTGGTCTGAGAAGTAGAAGTCAGCAGCTGTTCAGGCTTGGATTGACTATGTCTGTTTATGCAAACAACATAAAGTTCACATTAGCAATAAATTTACTTGGAGTTTCTAAGGGTCCCATTCCACAAAAATAGTATAGTTAAGATATGAGTGAGCTTAGAAGATCTGGAAAGGTAAAATATGAAAGACTGAATTATTTTATAATTTTTTATGAATTATCCAAGTGCTAAAAACACAAAATCAAGAAAGAAGGTTTAAAACCAGCCAGGTGCTAAGGGAAGAGAAAGCAGTTACAGCAATTAAAAACCAGTATTTGGAAAAAATAAAAGTGAATAGCAGTAAGGATAAATTATGAAATCAGGAAAACTGATGAGGAAAGAACAAGGTTACAAAGGGAAAGCGATAGCCAGCAGAATGTAAGGCAGTGGAAGGAGTTTTTGAGTATATAAAGAGCAAAAGGGATCTCAATAAAAATGTTGTTTCTCTAATGAGTTAGACATGGCAGAATTGTCAATAAGAGACTGAAATATTCAGTAAACCTTTCTATATCCTGACTGGAGGAAGGGAGAAGAAAATAGATAGTGTATGTAAGTCATGCAATAAAAATAAAATAAGTCCCTCTTTCACAGTGTCTAAAGATGGTGTTGAATTACAGTTACCAAAATAGTACTTTTCATATTATCATGTCCGAGAGTTTCAGGCTGTGAGCTAAGAAGCATGATGGATCATTAATGTTGAGTTTCAATAAATTCTGGGAAATGTGAAGATTTCAGGAAAAAAGCAGATGCACTCATATTTAGAAAAACCAGAAGAGATACCTCAAATAATCAAAACTGCTGGATAGCATTTTTGACAAAGTAATGGAAGAGCATATATGGACCAGGTTAATAATCATTTAAAGGAAGAAAATGTCACTAATAATTATTTATAGAAGAATCTTGTCAGGCTAGCTCAGGATAAATTTTAATGTGATTACAACTTTGGTTTATAGAAGTAATAGCATTTGCAGTGTAATAAAATTCCAGCACTATTGCATATAGGACCACATATCTTGAATAACAAATCAGAATGTTGTAAATTCAATGTCACACAATAAATAGACTGAAAGTGAACTCAATGGTGCATCCAAATCTGATTGTAAACAGGGAGTTTCCATCAAGAAGGTACGTTGCCTGGGGTCTTTTTGCTTTCTTGCTGTTTCCCATTTTTAGCAATAATTTGAGGCTCAGGGATGGAGTTCCTAACAGCTGAGACAATGATTTGGAGATAGCCACTGACAGAGAGAGAAAATGCTGGACCTGGTCAAAGCAGAAGTGTTTTGGGATGATTGAATGTGAAATGACCAGTCTGGGAACAGAGCATGCAGCTTGCACTTCCAGGAGAGCTCTGCTTGAAGTAGAAAATTTTGGAAATGCTATTTGTATTTGTGGCCAGGGTGAAAGTCACCTGAGCATGACCACCCAGCATGGCCCTAAGGCCAGAAGGGCTAAATCAGTTCCTGGTGATATAAAAAAAAAAAGAAATAGAGAGTGGGCTATTGCGGCCAATCTTGGTACTGGGGCTGTGCTTGCTGGGGTCCAATGTCCACATCCAGTGCTCAGAACACAAAAAGGTTGTAAAAAAAGTTGGTGTGGGTTCAGAGAGGAGCTCTGAGAACAATTAAAGGATAGCTAATAGAGAAAGCAGCTTCCAAGAGAGAAGGTTAACAGCGACTTGATCATAGCCTGTAAGTACCTCCACAAGGAAAAGATGTAGGTAATACAGGGCTTTTCAGTTTGGCAGACAAAGGTACAGTGACTAATAAGACCAGTGGCTGGAAACTGAAGTGAGGCAAATTCAGGCCAAAAAAGAAGGTGCATATTCTTAGCAGCAGGGATAATTAATCATTTGGAATGATTTACAAAGAATTTTGCTGGATTCTTTATTAATGGAGATTTTTAAATCAAAATGAAACTTTTTTTTTTTTAAAGAGCCACTCTGCTGCAAGTACAAGTTTTAATCTTGAAGCACAAATTAATAGAGGGAAGTTCTAGAGGCTCAATTGTATGGAAAGTAGTGAGACAATCACAACAATTCCTCTTGGCTCTAAAACCAGCCAGTTTAGGAACCTACATCAATCACGGGTTTATATGTTTCTTTATATAACACTTGGAGAATTTCATTTTGGTTTTGAGATGAAACTTTGTTTCCTACATATTCACAAGATTCCAGGTGTCAGGGCTTTAAAATACACAGTGCAACAAAAGAAAACCTAAGTACTTTCAAAAGCAGAAATAGTTGAGATTAGTTACAAGATGAGATTCAGTTTTAAAAACATAGCAATCAAGAGATGAAGCACTTGTTACAGCTTTTCATTTTACAATTTTATTAGTTTAAGCCCCTTAGGAATGAATATTCCTCATTGGCCTGATAAAAATTCATAGCAAAAAAGTTAATAAAATGTCTCATCACCTGACAAATGTAGTAGGAAATATTTTTAAAAATCTGTTTTACAAAGTAATCCCCCAAGCCCTTGTGGCAGAGTCAAAGAGTTAACTACAAATAGTCAGAGGTAGTGAACTGTCATCCTCTGTGCCAAAATATGACCCATTAGCCTTCAGAAGAAAGGCAGGAAAAAGCAGAAAACGGTTGTTAAGAAATGAAATGACAACTCTATGCCTCCTGTTCTCTGAATCTATGAATTATTATTTCCTAAAAATCTCTTTGCTTTCACCATTACTTACTAGATCAACTCTCTCCTAATTTTAATGCTATCACCAAAGGCCAGATGCTACCATCAGATCCCTACTATCTATGTCCAGAATTTGGCTTACATTAAATCTGTCCTCTATTTTGCTCTTTACACACAAGCACCTTTCCGTCGATGACAGGTGACACCACATTCCAGCATGAGAATCATTCCCTGTCTGCTGTGATGGGTATTTAGTGACTTGCCTGGTTGGGATCCTTATGGAAGAGGCTCAGTCATGTGTTACAGCCCAAAACCCAGTGTACAGCATAGCCCAAACCCGGATGGCTGTCTGTCTTTCAACAAGCAAAGTGTTTTCTTTAAACCGAATAAGTCGGTGACTGATCTCTTTGGTCTTTGCTCACAGGTATACTCTTTCCAGTGAGGAAGTGAACAAGAACATTTTTGAAGGAGGAAGGAGGAAGGAGGCTGAGGAGCTCGAATGCTGTTTTGAAGCCAGCTGTTTGTATTTTTAAGTAATTTTTAATGCATCAATTTTTTAAAAAGGGGAGGAACATCTACACTTTCCAAATATTGCTGTGAACCTGCACACACATATTTATACACTCAAATCCTGGAAATTTGCAGTTGTGCTGAGTCGCTCAATACATTCCCAGAACCAGGCTGGTGGCACAGTTATGCATTGCATGGATGCCAGTGGTACTCAAGTGCATGCTTTTCCCAAAACAGCTGGCCCTTAAAAGACACAGCTTCTTACATCTTGCTGTGCACAATGAGCAGAGGGTTTGTGACGTACTGATCTGCAAAAGACTCTCCTCTAGATGTGTTTGCATTTATAGTGCCCTTCACTGGCAAGCATTACTTTCCAGCTGGGGTTCTGCTGCTCTTCCAGACTGTGCACAGAGGAGGCTCCCAGCAATTTTCAACCTGAGCTGAAAATTTCTCCCTTCCAAAAGCAGGATCTGCCTGAAGAATACTGAAGAATTTCAGCTCTGGAACTATGTATAAATTGTTTTTTTCTGATGATCATTTTCCTTCATTCTGTGCTGCACTGTAGTGACTCATGTATCCAGTATTATTTATGCTTTTTTTTTTTAAGACACAAGTGATTGTGTAATTAACTTTACAACATCTGGGAGTTAAAAAATCCCCACAAAACTATACCAAGAAAAAAGCTGCAAACGGAAAATAACCATGAGCATGAGATCATCTCTATATCACTGCAGACTTTCATTAATGTTTGACTCAAAGGGATCATTTTCTCTAGATTCCTTGGAATTTGCCTAATTTTCATTGACATTCTGGCAATATATTAAACATTCTCATGCATTTAATTCTGAAGTTTTCTCTTTTTTTTTCCTTCTGATGTGTGGCTCTTTCTTAAAGTAAAATAGCAGATTCTTTTTCCTTTCACTTCTGTACAAAACATCTTGGATGTGACCCTTGAGTGCGTTAACTGGGGCTTGGCATCATTCTCAGCTGATGCAGAGAGGTGCTGCCAGGTCCCTCCCACATCTTCTGCTGTTTGAGTGGACAGAAGAAGAATAGGAAAAGGCATTTTTGGACAGTGTGAGGCACACCTGTGCTTGGCTAGCCCTCCACTGACATGGTGTTCCTTGTAGTCTGAAGCAATCTGGTGTAAATTAGAACTGTCCCTCCTCGGGTACAGGGGGTGATCTGTGTCAAGAGGTCCATATTTTGTGTTATGTTAGATTATATGATCTGACGGCTGACGGAGATCATCACAAGAAGAAGGGGAGGCAGAACATGCCCTAGGGTAGCATAAAATTTTGATTTGTGTCAGTTTGGAATGGCAATTTTACTCTCGTGTGGTGAAATCATGGTAAAGCTATGATGCTCATCTCACCAAGTGCTTATGCTTATCCATATGTGGATATGTTTTGCCCATGCCACAAGCTCAGAGAAGACACTAATTTATTTTTCTAATGAGGTGCTGAAATTTCTCCTCGTACATGGTGTATCTCCATAGATAGAGCTCTGCTCTCCTGATTAACAAGGCTTTGTCAACATCTGAAAATCTGCTTTGCCACATAATCAAACACATTTGTTAGCCATTTGAGAGGGTGAGACGTTCAGAGCTCTTCAATAGAAAGGCGTACTGCATGCTTTGGAGTGTGGAGGAAACGGTGGTTTCAAAGCACAGCCCGTGTTTCTCTAAGGTCTCTGCTGGCTCCAGCAGACTGGTCAGCTTGGAATTATTCAGCCCCAGACTCTCATCATACAGCAAAAGACCTCTCTGACTGCCTCTGAACATTGCTGGACCTCTCCAGCTTTACACATCCTGATGTCATCCTTATCCCCCTTGACAGGAGCAAAGCCATGAAGGAACTGTGGGGGAGATGCAAGGGGAACAGGTACAGACCCCTGCAGAGTGCCCTTGTCCACGAACTAAACTTGCTGCTGCCAGTGCTTGGCCATGTCTGTGCTTTCTTCAGGGCAGAGGGCAGTTGTTGGTGGCAAGAGCTGTGGCTGGTGCTGGATCCTCCTGTCATACCCAAAGCACGCAGGTATTTCTGCTTCCTGAGCCCCTGTCTGCAGGTACAGACCTAAAAAAGAACCCAAGGTGCTGCAACAAGACTGAAAACTAGAAGACTTTTTTCCCCCACTTAACTGCTATGTTGTTGGAATAACTGAGAAGTGGTGGCTCAGCCTGGGCTGGTGCCGGCTCTCCAGGAGAGACTGGCAGGGAAGGTGAGGATGTAAGGGACTTGCTCTCGCTGTGAAGGATCAGCCTGGCTATAAGGATCTCTTCAGTGGGATGGATGATGGATAGTGAAGAGCCTGTGGGTTGAGGGAGAGGCCTGAAGAACCGACCCTGCTTCTCACAGAGGAGTTTAACCTTCCTGACATCTGCTGAAAGAGAAGTGCGGAACACCAGCAGAACAGGAGATTTCTGGTGGGCATCAGGGATAACTTCTTGAAATGAGCACAAGGGGGGCCAGCCAGGGATAACTATGTCTGCTATTCAGTGACAAGGCAGAATGGATTGGGGATGTGTGAACCAACAACTGGTGGGTGGGAGGTCCTGCAGGGAGTGAGGAAGGAGAATAACAGAGAGCAGATGCTGGACTTTAGGAAAGCAGACTTCAGCTTATTTAGAAAGCTGGTGAGTGGGATCCCAGTGGACATAGCTCTGAAAGGCAGAGGAGTTCAAAAAAGCTGGCGTGCTTTCAAAGAGACATGATTTCAAGCATTCTCCAAGTGAAGAACAGTTCATTCTGGTACTCACTAAGACAGGCAGACATCAGAAGACTCCTTTGAGTAAGCAGGGCAGTGGTCCTCTGATGCAAAAAGGCATCATACAGGTGGTGGAAGCAGGGATGTGCTATAAAAGAGGAATATAGAAATAGGTAGAGATGGTGTCAGAGAAAGCTAGCCTTGCCTGGAGATAATGCTTCCAAGTGACAGCAGGGAAAACAGGGAGGGTCTCTCCAGCCATACTGGGAGCAAAATGTTGAACAAGGAAAATATTTGCCCATCACATAGTGGGAAGAGTGAATTAGTGACAGTGGATACAGACAAGGCTGAGATAGGTGACTTTGCCTCTTTGCTGAATCTTACCCTTGTTCTATAACCTGTATGCTAATAAAATAGATTGCTATGAAGCATTCTGTCACACTTATTATTTTTTTTATTATAAAATCTTTCATGTTTACCACCTTTTATAATGTCTGAAGTACTGATGACTGCAACATCTGGAAGCAAGAGGACAGGAAGAGGAAAAATTGCAGATCTGCTAGCTTTATTTTTACTCTGGTCCTCATTCTCTCAACATACTTAATAATAGGAGTGGATTTAAGTTGAAGTTGCATTTTTATACTGGTTGAATAAAAAAGGCACAAACACACAGGGTCTTACCAGTGGTCACTGAGAACCTCTCCAGCTTGTGGAGATGTTTTCCACTAAATAGTTTATCAGGGAAGAACTCTTTTGCATGACAGAAGTTTATTGTTTCTCGGTGATTCTATGATTCTGTGCTGAGATGCAACCCTACTGCCATAATGCCCAAAAGCCCATTGAATTCCTCTCACAGAGTTCAGTGGGCTCTGGAACAGGACCTGGAGTCCTCAGGAACCGAAGCTGACTTTCCCAAAAATTTGGATGCTGCTCTTCCCTTCTCCAAGCCTCTGACTTCTACACGAGTACTGGAGGACCCTAGTTCAAGTACTGTGGACACCCTCCTGAAAAAAAAGAGTTTAATAATCTGGGATAACATGAAACACTCCTGTCCTGACTGCAGGGAGTCATCTTGTGGGTCACCGTGCATGTGTGCACATACCCTGGGCTTTGAGAGGTGACTGCAGAGCACATGCACTGGCCGTCTGGCTTTCTCCCCCTGAGTGAGTGAGCTTCAGTGGGGGAAAATGGGGCCCCAGATCCAAGAAGTCAGAAGGAAGTGAGTTAGTGAGTTAGAGAGGAATTTGAAATGGAGAAGGGAAAATATTTGGCAGATAGAAAGAGGCCAAAATGTTCCAGGTGTAAAGGACAGTATGAGAGACGATGCAGAAATGAGCAGGAGGGGGAGAAATCTGAAAGGCAGGGAGACTCACAAGTTGCTTGCTCTGAAGTCCCAGGGATGTTCCTTACTTTTAAACCACCCACTGTTTTTGGAGGAGTGAGGTCACTGTATTAGAAAATTTCCTAGGACTACAGCCCAAAACAGGAAAATTCTGTTAAAATATAGAGGCTTGCTGCACTAAGCCCATAATTTTAACAGCCTGGTCATTTTAACAAGACTTTTTTCAGACTGCAGACCTGAAATATGTTTTGGATTAGTGCAATGGAAATGCGTTGGTTTTATAGGTCAATTCTCTACTGTAAATTGCTTCTCACTTGTAATGGATTTTTATCCCCAAGCAGGTTTAGTCTTTTAACAGAAATTCAGTGGATGGACACACAGGTAGCTCAGTCTCAAAATAAAAGCTGCTTCATGATGCTGACAATAGAGTAGTGGACCTTGCTCTAGGGGCTGGATCCTCAGCATCAGAGGGTTGGTTATTCACGCTGTGTTGCCACCCCACTGCCAGTCCTCAGCCAAGCCAGTGGCCACTAATGGCTGTTCTTAACTACAGTTGTCTAGAGAAGCTCTCAGAGGAGGTGCTCCGCAGTGGAAGACAGCAGGGCTACCATTGTCCTGTGTCCCTTTCTTCCTAACATAGCCATAATCAGACCTTGTACACCCCTGGGAGCTTTCCCTCTGCTGAGGGTCTCCCACCTCGCTGCTCACAGCAGCTCTGGGGTTCAGGAACTGGGAGAGGAGAGCTCAGGGGAGCTTCATCGTGGACACTGAGCTCTTTGCTAATGCAATCACCGGAGACTTTCCAGGATGCAGGTGGATGGGATTCACCTCAACTAACTCTAACCACATGCATGTAAGACACCTGGCCTGGGCACATTGCCTGGACTCCCCCTGCACCAGGGGCAGCAGCAACAACGGGGGGGTCATCCTCTCCAGCCCCCTCCAACTGTTGCGCTGCCATGTGTGGTGGTTTGGTCTCAGGTGGAGTTTTACCTCTCTCCAATCATAGCTCAATCCAGACACCCAATTAAGAAGCCTAAGATTAGAAAATGAACCTCATAATCTGCTGATGGCCTCTCACTCCCCTTTCCTGGTAAGGAGAGAGGCAAGGCCATCTGCCATACAGAGGGTGGATTTTTATGGCTATGGCAGAATTGCACCTGGCAATCAGCTGAGGGACAATACCATAAGGACAAGTGGTCCACAGACTCAGGCTTTACCTCTCAAAAACTCCTGCAACCTGTCTGTTTTGGTATGGGTATATTTTATGCAGATGTCTTTCAATTATGTCTTTAGCCTTTTACATTCTGCTTACTTCATGTCACTACTATTTTTCTGCAAATAGGGGTACTCAGTGTGGATGGAAGCTTTTCATGGACTAGTGAAATTGTTTCCTGAGTCCACAAGCAGCAGATTGAAACTATTTACTAAATAAAGATAAAGCAAACAATCTCCAAACCTCAAAAGTGCTAGTTTCTCTTGCTTTGGAAGTAAAAACATTTCAGCTTCTCATTAAGAAACAACATTTTGAATGTCAGTTAATATTTTTTTTAAATGAAAGAGGAAATATTAACTTAAGAACCAGGAAAAAAAAAAGGTTTAATACCATGTTAAATTAAGCATTCTGCATTTGTACAAATAATCTTTGTGCTCTTGTTAAGAGATTTCTTCTTCCCTCATGGTTTTTTACATTTGGCCACTGAACCAAAAAAACTCAACTGTGCCCTAAGCTCCAGTTTATATGTTTTGAATGCTAATGGCCACAAGAAGAATAACTTAATGTAAATAAGTTACATTTTCAAAATTAATGAGGTCTGCTAATTGAGTTTATCCAGGTAATAAAATCCATCTAATAAAATGTATCCATCAAATACAATTCTTCCAGTTCTATAAAAAATATATGTTTCTTCGCCTGTATATCATCTGTGTGGAGATAATGAATACCTTGTGACATTGGGGTCATAGGTCAAATCCCAGACCTTATTACGAATCTAGGGAAAATTACTTTTTCACTGACCTATAGTGTGACCTAATAGTCTAGGAGGAGTTAAAGGCCAATTGTTCATTCAGCATCGCCAAATAATATATATATAAGTGCATATATATATTTAATAACACTGATGCAATGAAAACTTACTGCTGTAGATATGGATTTACAGCACATCCACAGGGATTTCTCATGCAGATCTCAAGATGTCAAAAAACAACATAATAGCAACACTCTGAAGTGCATGTTTGAAATGAATGATGACAGACCTCGGTGTGTGGGGTAGGGTTTATTGTTCCTCCAGTGATTCGCCATAGTCCTGGATAGTACATCTTAAACAACTCTAGATGACAAGGCTTTCTCACACTTTTAAGGATGAGGGTTAATTGCAGCTACTTTTGCTATCTGCAAGGAGCCAAGGTGTTCAAGGACATTGCTCTATGCAGCAAGACCACCAGTGACAAAGCCTTTCCGGGAGATGCCAGCCCTTTGCTGCAGTCTCAGCTGGTGCTTCAGTACGTGGGACTGGACCGCAAGACTGAGCCAGAGAAATTGTCCTGGTCCTTAGAAAAGCCCTTGGAAAGGGTTATGGGGAATTTTACTTGCTCAGCTCTATGGGACTGCCCCTCACATGACTGCACCAGGAGGGAAAGATGGGTGGCCCGCATGGTGCGCGGGACCCAGAGAGCACGGCTGGGGTAGTGGTGCAGCCACTGAGGACTTTGTAATGTCTCAAAATTACACCCTCAAAGCTTATACCAGCCAAAGGTGCTGGCACTATTAAAAGAAGAGTTTAAATGTGAAGAGGAAGCTGCTGCCTTTTTTTGTGGCTGAAGATACTGTCCAGCACCAGCTATTATCAGGCCTTCCATAAGAGCCTCGTGGCCAGGATGGGGGAGCTTAAATAACCACACATGTTTTGCACATTCGTTTGCTCCCTTCTTTCAAGGCTCAGCCACATTCTCAGCACACAGGTAATTCACATGTGTCTTTCTCAGCAAATTTTTCTCCCAACTTCCTTCCAGCCTGCTGCACAATAACATCTCCCATGTTTCCTTCAATGGCCGCCTTGAACAGGATCCTGTGCATTTGAGCCTGCCCTGATTTGCAGGTCTGCTGCCCTATAATGACTGACAAACAGGCCACAGATTACTTCCATTTTATGACTTGAGTTTAGAGAAACTGAGCATCCTAATTAAGCACAGATGTAAGGTTAAAGTGTAGAACAATCTGGACTGGTTTTCATTTAAATCCCTTTCTGATTCATTTGGTTCCATAAGAGACTCGCAATTAGAAAAAAATATTTTGTCAATGTTGAAAGACATGTGATGTAGAACTGATTGGATTAAATCTGAGTTCATGTGAATTTTGGCAAATTCAATTAGGAGAGGCCCTAGCAAGTACTCTGTGGAAAACCTCCAATGGCTTTGCAAACTGTATTTGGATTTTCCAGTCCATAACGCTGCATGTGTTGACAGGGCACCATCCCGGCATAATGTGTGAGCATTACAAACAAGTTCCTTTGCTTTGTGGGAACCTTAAGGTCAGGAGTAGAGCAAAACTGCAAACCTGGGCTCATTTGAAGATTCCCAGACCAAGCAAAAGACCAGGTGAGCATGGGTTAGGCGGCAACGTGAGGGAAGACCTCAGTGAACAGTTTCAAACTGCTTGCAATGGTACAGAAGTCAAAGGCTAGGTGGGAGAGCTTTCCGAAGCAGAAATGGCCTTTTGTGCAATTCTTTTTTCTCATGACTGGGACAAAAGGATCCTAATTTCTGTCTGCAACTTCCCAATGCCACCACCATTGAAAGATTTTAATACTTGATATTAAAATGTTTTTTGAAATGTGGTTTTGTGTCTGAAAATGGTAGGTCTGATCCCGCTATTTTTGACAGACATCTGGTTGCTCCTGGCTTTAGTTCATAACCTTTTAGTGAGGAAAATATTCACAGAAGTACCTGTGTCAAACTGGATCTACTTGGCAGGGGGAGGGGGATTGTCTGAGTTTTATCCAAACCAAACCTTGCTTTCCCCAACCTCTCCTCTCCAAGCAGACAGAAAGAAATACCTCCCTGTTATAAGACTGAAATGGTTTGCTTTTATTTTCTGACTTTGTTAAAGATAAAATCCAGCTCCTGGCTCCCCCTAAGCTACACAGGAATGTGCATCAATTTTAATACTGGTAACATATGTCATCAGTTTATATTATTTTTAATAATCCTTTGTTCCGTCTGTGCTGGCAAAACATGATCACCAGGACTCCTTTGGCTTGATAACTCTCCTGTAGGAACCAACAGACAAAAAAGTACAGCCTTGTTTTTAAAAAGCAGTTGTTTTCCTTCTTTTAGAAATGTGATGTTTTGTTATTGATGTAAAATGGATTTGCCTTTCTTAAGGCTTTCTCTCCTCAGCAGTCAGGCGCTGCAGAGCAGTCCAAATAACAAACCAAAACAAAACAATAAAACCAGCATGTTAAAATGGACCCCTGCAACACAGCCAAAATAGAAAGCAAGGGGAAGGCTTGGTGAAAGGACCGTGGAACTTGCTGGCTGTTTCCCATCTCTCCCCATGGTGGGGGACTGTCACATGTCCTTGATGGGGGTAAAGTCCCCTTTTGCCGTGGTTCTCTAAGAAGCCTCTAGCTGTGTTAGCTTTGCCCGAATGCTTGAACTGATTTCAGAAGCTTAAGAAACACTCACTGCTTTTTGAGTCAATTTACAGAGCCCCTTCTTCTTTTCTTTTTCTTTTGTAAAATATGGGGGGGGGAAACACTTAATACTTTTCCTGAAAACAAAGAAGGCAAAACCTCCCTCCACGAACCTCCTCCAAAACAAGGAGCCAAAGATATCTCTGTTGTGACAGAGCAGTTATTTAGGCTGGAGAGGCTGGAGCTGTGAGTCTGGCTCCTCCGCGATGAACTAAAGGTTCAGCCATGCCCAGACCAGTGGCTGAGGCTCCTGAGCAGGCTGGGTCTCTTAGAAATGTTACCTTGCAGCTCCTGCAGTCCTGTCAGCTTACAGTGAGGACAAGATTATGCCTTGCCTGCACTCAGAATCTCCTAGTTAAAACTATTTCTGTTTTCACCTTTTATCAAAATTTTTGTATTCAGTGATTCTGCCAGCAGCAATAGCTGTTTACATTGACCCTTTTCACTGCAGCTCCCTTCTTCTGTGCATCTACCAGTATCAGCTTGTGGCACTCAAGTTCGTATGAAAATGTGGCAATTCAGCTTGCTGATGTAACTCAGAGTCCTGATTTTATTGACAGTTTTCCCTTGCAGCACAATTTTTTCTCCTGGAAGAGTCAGTGGTAATTTTGCTTTTTCCTTTAATCAGTCCAAGATTTCCTCTGTCATTTTCAGATACCATCATGAATTTGCTCCCTCTTTTATCACCTCTGCCTGCTCTGAAACTTGCTTCCCATACTCCTTAAGTTCTTGGTTTCTGTTTCTTCCAATGCTTTCCCCCTTAAAAGCTGTACTGTGGTTGAAAGCCCTTGTAGGGAAGCCCAGGGAAATTTTCTCTGGAGAACCTTAAAATAATACATGCAATCTTCTGCAATCTGGTATACCGCAAGGCAAAAGAGGAAATTACACTCAGGTCTTTTGTACCATTAGAATTGACATGGAGATTAATCCTACAGACTTAGATGGAATCTGAGCTGACTCTTCCACCTCTCTAAGCTTTGAACATGCAATTATTTCTCAGTGGGGAGAACATGGACAGATTTTGGATGACACAAATATTCTTCTCCTTGTCTGGCCATCATGTACAGTGATACTTCTTGATACTTCTTTGGAAGGGTGCATACAAATCCTATTAACAAATTAAACACTATGAGGAAAATCTTCTTGAAGCCTTGCTGCAGTTGTTAGGAAGCCAAGATGGTTCATATTGCAACTTAAAAAGAAAATGACTAAGCTAGTGATTCCTGTTTTGGAAAGAATTTTTCTTTGGAAGTGCTTTGGAGGCATGTGGGAGTAGATTTTTTTTTTTGGTCTGGTATATGTGAATTGTGGATTATTAAGTTATTTTTTATTAAAGTACTTTTTCAAATCCTCTGTAGCCAAACCAATTCATACTGGTATGATCTTCCTATGTTATTGCTAAAATAGTGCACAAAATTTTACACAAATACTTCTTTTTTTCATTTTTCTGTAGTGCTATTGTGGGATCTTGTACAATTTGCAAATATAAAGCCACCCCTTGCCTCTTCTTACCATTAATTGACATAGATTTTGAAGTTACTTGCCTAAAATGGCAGAAATGGTATGGGATCCACCAAAGCAGCTTTTGCACCAGTTGCCTGGGATTTATAAACATAAGTTCCATTGAGCTGGTGGATTGTCGGACATCGCTTTTAAAGCATTTAGGTGTACGGACAACATCTACTTTCAAGCACTAACTTCAGCCTCCAACTTTAATTCTTAGGATCATACAGAGACCACTGGTGGGCAGTTGGAGCCCCTGAAACACAGCTCCTTTATGCAGTATGTGGGATAGTATCTTCCCACATACCTCTTCTCCTCCTCTGTAAGTTATTACGTCCTATCATCTAAATATCTTTCATCTGGCTCTGTCTTCCTTTGCTGTACAGAACGTAGTTTCTGGAAAATATGCCTTTCAGAGACATTAAGACAGATCTGTTCATCTTGCCCTGGTTTTGCTTGGATATGAAGTCCACAGAAAAAATTTGTCCAGGAGGATGTGATTTCAATCTTGTTTGGAACTGACAAAATCAACAAAATAACCACTCATTACAATAGGCACACCAAACCTGTGCCACAGCTGACATGGCAACAGATTTCAACACATTCAGCACCGACTTCTTGTTTACTGGGCTCGTTCACTTATGCACAAAACCAAGCTCCTCGTAAGGCACCTCCCTGCCTGTTGTGGGACTTGGTGCAATTCTGCTAATTCCAAACTCATTAAGAAAATATCCAAGCATCATATTACTCTGCACTTTGCACATGTACACAGAAGCAGCTAATAAAGTCCATGCTTATGCCACGCAGGAAGGGGAAATTTGCAGCCTTGCTGACACTTTTGAAATGAAGAATCTCCACTAGGTGTGCAGGTCTGTCTGCTTACCATCACAAGATGGATTCTGCCTTGTGCTTTTGCAGACAAGTAAAGAAGAAGAAACAAGAGCTGTCTGAAAAGTGTCTTGTATTAACTAGTCTGGAGATGCACCAACCTTGTCATTTCCAGGGAACTGTTTGGAAATTTTCCATCTAAATCAGAAATTACCCAAATGGAAAGAAGATACTGCCAAACCTGTTAGCGAATTACTCATGCCCATCCTCTGTTTTCCTATCGTTCTCTTTCAGCCTGACTCATTCCCCCCTGGAATCACTGGGCATCCCTCCCCTGGATTTGCTGGATGCTTATCTGGTCCTTTTTTTTAATCTGAAAGTTTTATTTACAATATTTTTGAGTTCATGTAAAAGTATGCATTTATTGCACAGAGAAAAAATTCTGAAAAGCAATACTGTTTTATATAAAAATCATTCTTCTGTGGACACTGTTCACACAATCTAATAAAACTCTTAGGAACACATAGGGGAAAGGTAGTGTCCTTCTCTTCGGGGTGAATTTCTCATGTAAGACCTGAGCTACAGTGAGACTGCACTATGAAACCACCCATTGTATACATCTTGCACTGAAAACAAAAGGTAGAACTTCATTGAAATAATCATAAAACTATTTTTCCTATACTAACTACAGCTGTGGGGCATGTTTCTATGGAAACGGTTTTCCTTATGTGCTTGTCTATAGCTAAAGGTCTCAAATGGACCTTCTGTCTACTCACTGCCCGTATAAACTGCAGATTCTGTACAATAATCTCTAACACAGATCAGCTGAATCTCCTGATGTGTGTCAGAAGACATTATCAGGAGGCAAACACCAGTTATTGCAGCTTCCCATAAATTTATAGATAATCAGGTCCTTAGTGGCAAGTTGGCATCTTAAGTGTAGGGACTGTACTGAGGAGTTTTGATTAGAGGTCATTGTCCTATCCAAAGCTGTAACACACCGCAATGAATTCTGAGGCTTCGCCTTTGCTGTACAAAGATTTATGTTGCTTTGATTTGAATAATTTATGCTGCATACTGCATTCTAGATACTAGACTCTAAAAACAATTTGTTCTTTGTTGACATAAGTAAAACACTTGCAAAATTGCTGATTAAATGAGCCACACACCTTAATATTTTCCTTATCGTAAACCATCGCTGTAGCAAAAGAGGGCATAAGTAAAGCTGATATCCTTTCAGTGATATCTGACAGTACAATCTCATTGGTAGATAAAGCCACATAGACAGTGAAGCAGCTGTTATTTAAAAATACAAGAAAAATTACCCTGCTTTTTTGATATCCTCAAATTATAAGCTACTAGTCCACACTGTGCAAGCTGGCTTTATATTATTCACATTCAGAGACACTTAAATGCAAAGGTATGCAAATGCAATCATTTTTTTAATATGTCCATGTACAGATAGTAATCTGTGTATAAATAACGCAGAAGCAGTTAGAAGTATAGAGACTGATACGTGCATGAGTGGTCTTACTCAGTTCAGTAGAAGGCAATGGGTATTTTTGCATTTATTGTAAGAACCAAAAGGGTTTGTTTTCAAGCTGTGGGATGTTGTTGTCAGTAGAGCATGGGCCTTAGTTATGCACATCATTACCAGAATTAAACTGTCTTATAGCTACTTCTAAATAATTATGAAGATGACAGACAATAACTTTTGAGTCCATAGTAGTGCAAAGGAGGGGAAGACTCGTTCTACAGCTAAGCATGACTCTCAGAGATCTGCTTGGGATTCTTCTGGACTTGACAAAGAAGGCCCTTCAGACAGTGAAAGGGAGCTATCCTCTGGGGCATGCAGCATGGGCTGAGACAGGAGATACAAATGGAACAGAATAAATTTCCCCCTTGAGGCAGTAGACTCTTTATGCAGCATAGGAGAGGAACCCCACACCACCAGCCTTAACTGGCCACCTAACCTTTAGGTAAGTAAACTTAGGTGATGTGAATGCACACCCAATACCTTCCATGTTATGTTTGAAAATGTGATTAATTTATACATTTAATTTAAAATCAACTTCACTTTTCATCAGCTACATTCTCAATTTATTCTTTATGTTTCACCCAGTTCAGGCAAAATAAACAGTCTAACATTTTATGTAATAATTTCCTCTTTCTGATTCCATTATGTGGCACGGGGTTCCTCGTATTTTTTTACATGGGAGACTTTTATAGTTTATAGTTTACATATAGTACACAGCTGAGAAGGGAACATCCTGCGGCAGCGTGCTTGGGTCAACCTGCCTGGGTGGGCATGCTGAATTCAGGTGACAGGTGGCAGACAGTAGTAAACAAGGACTGTGAGCTGAAACACCGCTCTGCCATGTTCAGGGAGCAACTGGGGATTGAGGACAACGTCCTGGCTTAATATTGAGTGGAAGCTGTGTGTGCGGTCCACACACACAGGCCTTGCTGCTGCCACTGGGTGTTACCAATCAGCCACGGGTTGGGAGGAAAAGTCCATGCTATAAAAATGGCTACAGGTTTCCTGAACTCACCCTTATTATGACTTTATACCAGGGTGGCATGTTCCCAGAGTAACCAGGGATTAGTCCAACCATTTGGGGATCAGGTTGTGGCCTCCTGAAGAAGTCTGTATGTGGAGTAATTCCATTTATTCCTTTTATGAAAAGTGTATTTCATTACACTTTTTCCTGGGCACTCAAAGGAGGAGTTTTGCTTGTTTATTTGTCACACCTCTCTCACATAAATTTAACTCTGTGGCTTTTGCTATTGTTCAAATAGCTAGGGCTTTTATTTCCCCCAAATGAGCAGTTGGAAAGGTGTGGAACCCTGGAAGCTTTGCAAAAACACATTCACTCAGGGAAATGCTGCAAAGCAAATAAGGGACTGTGGATGACATTGGCTCAAAGAAGGGGAAACCTGTGGAAAAAGAGGGTACTGAAGAGGTAAGTTTTTTAAGAAGAGACCTAAAGAAATAAAGACACACACACACAAAACAACAAAACAAAACCCTTTTGCCTTGTTTATGCTTTTTGAATCATTACCAGACACTTTTCAACCACATAACTTATATCAGCCATCTAAGAACTCCTAAGACCAGTGAAACATATTACAGGTGATCCTTGCTGAAAATTTAAATACCTTTAAAAAAAAAAAGAGAATTACTAACCGGTGAGTTACAAGTACAAAAAGATTACAAGACAAACATTAAAAATAACTGTACTTAATTCCATTTCTAGATCTCATTTGTTTCACTATCAGGTTCAGTAGTTTAATACTCTCATGTCCAGACCGCTTCCGATAACTCGTGCAAAAGATAGCTGTTAAGGACATATGGCCTAAAACTAAAACATTCACTATATTGCATTTTTTTTCAATTTCTTTCTTTTTCCCTTTTTTTAACATACCCATACATAACCAAACATACTGAAGCTTCAGTTAATCCCCATGCATCTGCTTGAGCTTACTCCTCCCAATAGTCAAAACTAATCTCTACTAAGGTTAAATGTGAAAAAAATGAATACACAAGGAAAACTGCATTAAAAAGAGGGCATTCTGGAGCTGAGCAGAGCAGTGGGAGCCAGAAACACCACTGGTCCATAGCCTTCTTTGTCCCTGACAGAGGCCAGCTGTGCAGGAGAAGCTTCCAAATCTGAATGCCGGCATCTGAAGGTCCCAGTGCACTGAGTGCTCAACCCTGGCCCTGGAGGCTCTGGCAGCCTGAACCCTGCTGATGGCCTCCTCAGCTACTGAGCTAAGTCTCTTCTGGTTCCCACTGCCTTTATCACTGGCTGTCTGGGTCTGCATTTTCTCCTCCAGTGAAGAGCTGCTCTGTTGAAATGGTTTGTTTCCATCATTTATAAATGCCTCTTTCCACTATCGCTTTAGCACTCTCCATGTCAGTGTGTGTTTAAGCTATCAACACCTGTACCCCAACTTACCCTTTGAATTATGTAGGAGTTGTAAGGGCTGCCTATTGTAATGTCATCTTCATTAATCAGCCTTTTAATTTTGCAGTATATTGCTGCTAAGAGTGAAGAAATGCCTGATTATTCTTTGGCTTTCACCACAGCTGTTTGCTTCCATCCTTTAGTTGCTACTTTCTGCGGGATGCAGGAGCCTGAAAAAAAATCCCTTTAAAATCTCTGTGCCGAATTTGTTTATTTGTTCCCTTTCCTGTTAATTAAGGTGGTTAACTATTGCAGCCTTGCAGCAACAATGCAGTAGAGCTCAGGGTGAGACCTTATAGGAAGGAAAGGTAATTTTATTTTACAGTAGGACTGGTCTGTCTGCCTCATGCTCTCACACCCATGCGATCCCATGCCCTGAGCCTGTCCACACAGCCCAGCCAGTGTTTCCAGATTACTGATTCCATAACACACAAGACAAGAGGTACAGCCTGGTGTACCTTCCTCTTTACATCTCTTGGTGTTTTAGAGTTGTGGTAATGTTACGGTTTTTCATGCACCCACTTTTAGGGGTTTTCAGTGATTACTCTCCTTCCTCTCTTCTGCCTTTGTATCCCACCTCTGGCATAATTGAGGTTTATTCTCTCATTTATGTCTTCTTCTGACTGCTTTGAGGCTCCAGTCCTATTCTGTTCCCAATTCTTTCTGCTCTCCCTTGTTTTACACAACTTTAAGAAGCTGCATGCAGATCTGGCACATCTTTAATTACCTGCTAGTCTAGGTGCCAAAGCCACGTGTCCCTTCTACCTTTTCTTTCATCTGGTGTTCCCGCATTAAACCATCTCCATTCAGACTGATTTTAGTATTTCTATTACAGATTTCTACAAATTCAGGATGACAGAGACCTGTAGGAGACCGTGGTGGTCCCCAGGAATGATTTCTATAGGATATCCATTCCTCCTTTCAACTTTTTAATGGATTTCTGAACCTTCGCATCACTCTCACATCTCTCTCTTGATTGTGCTGGGACCACTTATCCGACAATCAGTGAATCTACGCCAGTCCATCTGCTTGTTCCTTTGCACTTGCACTAAAGGCTTTTGAATGAGGGTTTGCAGCCTTATTAATAATAAGGCTGGCTTATTTTCACATGTTTTGAGATAAACTGCACATCCTTGATGGTCTCTTCTCTCTGCACAAAAAGGAAATCTAAATGTAACAAGTATTTGGCATCAGTGGAAGAGCTCTGAGTATGTTTGGCTTAGATGACCTGCTTGTGACATCATTTATTTACTCTTGTCCATAGTCCCACCACCTTGATACTATCAAAGAAAGCAATTATTAGTGCAATTGCCACTTTTGTGTGGCTGCTGTATTGGAAAAGAGTATGTGTAATTAATTTACTGTTATCTAAATTCTCATTTGTTGGCTGTTTCTACATATGGTATCTCTCCACAAGCTTCTAAGGAGGTCAGAGTAACACTGTACCTTGCTTTGGGGTAAGAAAACTTTGCTCCTGTCTGGCATCATCTGTGTACTTCATATAGTGGAGAGCTAGTTCAGTTTTCTACTATGTACCCCTACTGATTGTCTTCAATTGCCTTTAGCACAGGGTAACACTGCTTGCTGGATTCATTGAAAGGCATGGCAAATACAGCTGTAGGGACAACAATGCCTGAATAAACATTTATATTCCTTCTGTTGCACGAGGGGTAACAGATCCAGTCTTCAGTACTTCATGCAGAAACTCTGGGGAAGCACTTCATCTTTGTCTGCCACCCGGGGAATGGCAGAGGTAGCTGGATTAGCACAACAGGGAAGTGTATCCTGGTGATGTCCACACTGGCAAGTAGCCCATTCCAGCAGGACGTGATCACTAGGGTAAAATAGTGTTGGGAACGCAACACCCACGACATCTGCATTCTGGGGGCTTTACTTTGGTCTATGTATAGTCACACTCTTGTGCACCAAGTCATCTCCTGGGGCAAAGATTCCAGTGGTGCCCCACTGTCATCAGATTTAGGTGATTAGCACTGGTCTGCACCAAAAGTCTGGCAGTCCCTGGTGTGGGCTGGATACAACATCCTCTTCTTTGGGAGCAGAGAGGAGGAGGAGAGAGGGATTATGACTCGAGGGGGTAGAGCTGTTTTTATGGGCTATAGTAGATACCCAATTTAAATACTGACGTTAGCAGGCCGATAGCTGTAGCCTTTCTTCCGGAAGATATTGTCTGTTTGGGAGAGACTGAGAAAAGACCCTCAGTTAGATGCTTTGAATCCATCCTTTGAGGGACCTCCTCCTGCCCCTGGGCGTGGGAGTGAGGCAGTGACACCAGCCTCAAAAATGGCAAATTGAAGTGTGGTGGTGCACTCAGCAGTGTGGATGTCTGTCCATGCTCTGGGCTTGGCCTCCTAAATGCAAATGGGGAGATTGGTATGTGAGCCCAAGAGATTAACTCCCAAGGTCAGGCTTTGAAAACATCTAGTGAAGAAGGCACGCAATTATGAAGTATTTCAAGTGTGGTGATGCATCTAAATTCATTTCCCAGTGACACCAGGAGTGTCTCACTCCAAGATGGAGTGTACTCTGCTGCTCTAATGTGAGGGCACTGGTGACATTAGGCTTTCAAATTTTACATTGGGAATTTATGGCCCGCATATGCATCAGAAGAATGATTTTGAGCTGTGATTTCTAGGATCATAGGATAATTCAGGTAGAAGAGGACCTCAGTATGCCACCCAGTCCTGCTTTAAATAGGATCAGCTCTGAAACGATCCACTTGCATTTGCAACTGTATATGTCGTGCAATTCCTACGAATGTTGATCTTTATTCCCCTGTACTACATACTTTGATTAATAAAAGAGCAGATGTAGATTAAAGAGGCTATATAATATATTATTTGTAAAAGAGAATCTTAATAAACTGAGAAAGCATTGCTATTGTCCTCTATATAGTTTTCCTTGGAAAACAAATTTCAGAATTTTTGATAATAATTTTGAAAACCCATTGCTTTTGCCATTCTTTATGTTGAAAATGGCTTTCAGTAGCAGACTTAACTCTGATTTCTTCAACTTGGCAAGCAGGCAAATCATGAGAAGTCACCAGTTTGCATCACACATCTGCTTTGGAGAAAAAACTTGCTACTCTTGAGCCTTGTTACTGATCAATGGTCTAACAAAAAAACCTCAACAACAAAGCAGTGTTAGGAAATACCTGTTCAAACAGCCCCGCCAAAAACTTTCTCTAACTATAACTTAAGATTAGCAAACATACTACTACATTTTTTCTCCTATTGGGCCTATTTTATTTTATAATCACTTTAGAAGTAATAGGAACTGTTCACAATTGTATTTGACATTTCATCCAGTCTATCTATTATAAAAGAATGATGCATCTGAACATGGAGGATCTTGAAGCATAGGAAAAGGTTGCCTGGTAATTCACAAATAGACTACAAAGGGAGTCGTCTTCTCTCTCATTCACATTATAATTCTCTAAAGGAAAGTATCATTTTTATATCTCCTCCCTCAAGCAGCATGAAATCTGTGTCCACAGAGCCTGAATATTTGCCATGGGAAAACAAAACAACAAAGATAAAAAAATACTTTAAAATATTTTAGAAAGTAAGGGACAAAAAAACACAACCATGTTTGCTGTTATTACTAGTGAGCTGGGTTTAAAATTAATTGCATCTGTGGGCTCCTGGAAAAACAATCACATGAGCTATTACATCAAAATCTAAATAAGGAAAAATTTTCAGAACATTCCAATGAATTTTATTCACATATTCATAAAAAGTAGGAATTAGTCGCAAACCTTTACACATGCATTTGATGGTCGAGATTGTGAATATAGCAGTCCTCAACACTTACTCCCTGCACACCCTGCTACGCAGGCACAAGAAGGGAAAGCAAGACTGTTTTAAGGTGCTCACTCCTGCATATCAGTGGCCAAGGTCTATGCTCACACTGCTCTTTCTGCATGTGGGGGATGGAGGTAACCTCTGGCAGAGAAACAGCAATAAGCAGCTGGTGATGGTAACTTTTTAAACTGTTCCGGCTAGGCCTGCCAGATTTCATCTGATCATATCCTGTAATGTGGAAAAAAACCCCCCAACTAATTACTTAAACCTACCCTCTTGAATGCACTCTCTAACTTGAGGTGACTCACCTTTTGGTGATTTATGAGATATGAGGGACATGACTTTTTGAAGAGCACAGTATTTAACTTATTAGGGTTGAAGACAACAAAAATTGACTACACACACCACAGCTTGAAATCTGAACACATTGTCTCAAATTAGAGAGGGAACCAAGACACATAAATGACTAAGACACTTTTAAAAGGGCTTTGCTCTTCCCAGCCACCCCACTGAAGGATTTGTGCATCTTCGTTGTTCAAGCATGGAGTTTACATCCTACATGGGTCCTCATTTTGTGATTCATCCCTTTAAAAATCGCAGGAACCCCTCTGCTTTTCAGAGCAGGGTCCTAAGAAGAGAAGCTATTTTTGAGTCACTGGTGGTCTGGACTCATCTGGCAAGCAGAACAGATGTGATGGATCAGTCTATTGGACAGCTGCAATTATTAAGCATCATTTCCTTGTAATCTGGCAAGACCTTGTTCAGTGAGGAGCAGAGATCCCACAGAGATGCTCTGAAGATACTTTCCTGCATTTGGCTTATGAGAACAAGATATGATGAGCTCTGTGGCCAAAGGCATTAAAAAAAAAAAAAGAGACAGAGAGAACCTGTTAAACTTATTATCTGTGTTATGGAAAACGCCTAAGGATCCCAAGGAACATGAAACTGCCAAGCAATAGACACAACAAAAATAGAAGCAATGCCCTAAACTTTTTAGAATGTGTAGATAATGAAGACAAATGAAGAGAAGACGAAATTTTCTGTTTAATTCCCACCTTGCTGGTAGGAAACTGAGGCACACAAAGATGAAGAAGTGACTTAACTGCACACAAGAAATCGTTGGCACAGTCACATATCACAAACCCCAGATATTCCAGCAGCAGCATCACCAAATCCTCTTTTGTTCCCAGATTTGTCTCCTAGTTCACACTGGTGGTTTTTATCTGCACCAAGACTTTCATGTTACTGCCTCCTTATTTCTTTTTTTCTATACATAAGCTGATAAATATTAACTATATATTGCACTTCATGCCACACCTTAGATCAAAGTGTGCCTTCTATCAAAGGCAAGTGGCTAAACTTCAGGCGGGTTGAGCTGACCCGCCTCCTTCCCCGGCATGACCCTCGTGAATGCTTGGTCGAGTCACGGGAAGGACAGTGATGGCTCGGAGAAAGGCCATGATGACCTCTGCTAATATTAACAAGTTTCACTCCCCGTGAACACAGCAAGGATTCATTAGCACAGGGAGGATCCAAAAATATATAGGATGAAGAAAATTAGGCAAATTAAAGATGCACTCAATTTTGCCTCCTCTAAAACAGATTCCCAGAGGAGTGCAGTCAGTTTAACTAGTTTAAAAAGCTGCAGTGTCTAGAGGCAATGTACTTAACTGTTCCCTTCCTCCTTGCACTTTTAGCACCCAACTCCTTGTCTTTTCCTAGCTGCCAGAAAGGTTTATGCTGGTTTTTCCTCCCTCCTACAGCCCAACATGGTCTTGTTGCAAGTTTTCCCAAAATCTTTGGCCCCCATCCCTGGGCTTGACTCTACCAGAAGCCAGCCAGCTCTCAGCAACCCACGGTGGTGCAGCTGCAGCAAGCTGCTTTCTGGGTTACCCAAGCCTGGAAAGGCACTCAGGGTCTCCAAAACCTTTCATATCCCTCCAGTTGCTCCTTAATGCGTAAAGCAGGAGTGTTCCACCAGAGCAATCAATCGATGCTTTCCTTCAGCGTGGTCTGTATGAGGGTTTCCTTGGAACCTCCCTGCAGCAGGCAAGCGAACCACCAAGAGCTGATAATCTTCTAATTAGTAACACGGAGTTAGTGAATAACTCATGCTTTACAAATAAGTCAGCACATGGAGGTCTCAAGACCCGAGTGTATCCAAAGGAAGCCCGAGAGAAACTAATTGACATCTGTGGGGGCTACAAGGTCTGTTGGCTAGCCTTGCCGCTCTCCACAGCTGCTCATGCATACCCAGAGGAACTAAGGGGAGGCTGCAGGCAGCCAATTTTTAAACAAAACCAGAAACCTCCACAGCCTTGTCAATGGGTGAATATTTGTGTGTGTGGACATGTAGCAAGGGGTGTAAACGGGAGCGCATGCTGCGATTTCGGTGTGCAGTAGCCTAAGTCCTACTCATTTAGCAATGTTAAGGAAAAAAACAAAAAGAATAAATACTCTGGTCTCTAACAGTGACTCTCACCCCCTGCCCCAAACAGAGCAGCATTACTATGCCATTAAACCTTTTGCTCCCCACAGCTTTTCCTCACTCAGCGTTAAATGAGGACCCAGTGCAGCAGAGGGATCTGCAGATGTCAGCCCTGGGCCTTCATTTCCTTGGGGCTGATACCAGGAGATGCCACGAGTTCTGAAAGCCACATCCTTACTGTTGAGCAGCTGAGCCCTTGCGAGTGAACCCTGGGCAACCACTGGCAGGGCACTTCTTGCTTCAGGGGTGGAGGGAAAGTTCAACTGAGAAAAAAAGACTATCATCTGGGAAAATAAGACTCAAGGCCCCTCCATTTTGACCAGAGAAAGGAAAATATTTCACTTTTGCTGCCTCTGGTGCCAGCAGTCCCAGCAGCATCACTCTTCCCACTGGTGCTGGAGGGTGACCCCACCACTTCCCAGTTACCCCAGGACCATTGTCTCTGGGGGCTCCTTGGACGCAAGCACCATTCCAGGGCCCTTTCCATCACCCAAGTTCTTGTGGTGATGCCTCCTCCAGGCAAAAGCCATGCGGAACCTGCAGCCCGAGTGCGTGCCCACACCTTTGCTCCCCTTACAGCACAAGCACCAGTGCAGCACTTAAATCCTTCATTTCAAAACTTGTAGATTTCACATGGCAAGCTTGGGGAACGTTTGAAGTGGCAGTAAACCACATGGCAGAGTTTCAGTTTTCCCTGTGTTTCTAAGTCTAGTCGAATCTAGTCTTCAAGCATTTCTAAATCCAATTCATCCACAGAAAGCCTGCACACTTGTGGGTAATTAGCTTGGAAGGTCTTTGTTGCCATAGCCTGGCTCTGTATAATACACTCTGTGAGTGGGAGAATCTAGTTCACTTAGAATGAAGTCATGTTAAGAAACAAGCTTGCAATCCTCAAATTGCTTTTGTCATTGGAAAAAAAATAAACCCCGCTCATTCAAAGCCTGTTTAAAGCAGTATGATGCAAGCCCCCATCAGCCTAAGTGTCATGACCCACCATGCATGGTAGGTGCTCCCAAGAGCTGTGTCCTGTCCCATTCACAGCCAGTTCCTGGCGTTAAGTGAACCCAAAGGTGAAGCACAGGCACAGTATAAGGTCAAACCACAAGGATGGGCTGTTCTGGGAGTAATGAAACAGTAGGGAAATTAGGAGTGGGATGCATGTATTGGAGAGAGGTTTTGATACGCAATTCAAGGGCTGAACATATAAAGTTTGTCATATCACTTATCACACTTTTTCCTCTGCCAGAGTATTGCTTTTTGGCTACATCCACTCTTCTTTGTGCTAGTCACGGGACGGTGTTGTGGTGAGGGACACCCGAACTCAGGCGAAGCTGAAGGTGTCATCTGGGTAAATATGCCTCCCACTGGTAGGTTTGCTGATGTCGTTTTGCTCTTTAGAAAGTCGAGGATGATTGTGGGGAAATGGCAGTCTTGCTGTGGGGCTGGTAACTCCAGGGAGCTGCACCCTGCCTCCCAGAGGGCTCCCCCACTGAGGGGCCCAGAGACTACAGTAGGAAACTGGGAGCCTTTTCATGTGATGCTCATAAGACAGAAAGCCAGTAGCCCGTTCTTCCCCGAAGAGGGGAAGAAAAAGTGGGCAGGGGAAAGAGGAGACATCAGGTAGTTTTCATCACCAACTCCTTAGTACCTCATTTGGAAAGGACCTTAAAAGCACATCGGATTGCTGTCACATAACTTGTTTGCACCACTTGCTTCTACCTAGAGCTACTGTTCCCCGGCTTCCCACCTCCCCAAGTCTCACCTACAATAATCCCTATCATAAGCACCTCTGCAGAACCTGCCTCTGTACAATGCGGGGGGAAGCCCTGCCTGCTGCCGGCCATAGAATGTCTCCATTGTGGCCTCATGCAGGCGCTGTATATAATCTTTCTCTGCCAATATATGTCTTCGTGAGCTGCCCCCCTGTCCCCCTCCTCAAAATAAAACGACTATTCTTTTCTGTTTTAAGTAGATTTCGTGCAATAAAAAACATTTTATTGCTTCCAGTAATTGGTATTTAATTTGCAGGCCTTTACAACTTGCAAAGAACAGACTGCTTTAGCTGTAGAGCTGGTATGTGTGTGCACTTTGTGGATTTTATTCCACTGGCACTTGCTTAGTTGACTGGTGTAAAACGATACAGTTATGGTTTTGCAATCAGAAAGGCTGCAGATAAAGACCTGGGGAGACGTTATAAGGTCCTGGGTCCAATTTGAAGCAGCAGGCAAGACAATATAATTTTAGGGGGCGCTGCCAGCCTCAGACATCAAAACTTGACTCCTGTTAAGTGTTTTCCATTTTACTGTCAAAATATCAAAGGCTGTTATTTAAACCCAGAGTCTCTTAAAGTTGATTTTCTTTCTCTCTCCTTCTCCCCCACCTCTTTTATTCCCTTTAACTACTCCGATAAATGCGAGGTGAGGTAACCTGTGAAATGTTAGCCCCCTCTCTCCCCACCTCGTCTTGTAGGGGCATTGAAGCCCGACGCAGCCCTTAATTCCTTTTTTGGGGTAAAACCTCGCTCCAGCCGGCCCCATTTCTTCCAGCGGCGGCCGGGCTGGGGGGCTCTCTGTCCGTCGAGGGCCACGGCTCCCGGGGGCGGCAGCCGGGGCCAGAACCAGCTCAGCGGGGACCGGGGTGACCCAGCTCGACTCTTCCTCGAGGGAGATGCCGCTGCAACACCCACCGATTCCCTCCCGGGGGTCGAGGGAGAGCTCAGGGGAAAGGACACCCCTCCCACCCGCAGCCCGTAAAAGCGGGAACCTGGCATGAGGGGCGCGTCCGCCCCGCGCCTCTCCTGGGCACAGCTACAAAGCCTCGGCCTCCCGCTCCGCTCCCCCGACGGGCCGAGGCGGGCCGGGCGCGGGTGCAGCCCCGGCAGGGCAGAATCCCGCCTCGCCTGACACAGGGGTAGCGGGCACCGGCGGAGCCTCGGCCGGAGCGGCAGGGGGGGGGGGGGGGGGGGGGGCCCGCCGCTGCGGCCGAGCCCCGCCGGACCGCGGAGTGGGGGCCGCAGGACTTCTGGGTGTCCGTGCGTGTCCGTGCGCACTCCCCGGTGCGGACGGATCCGCCCGTGCGCGGGTGCGTGCGCCAGGAGGCCGCGCGTGTGCGCGCTCGCAGCCCCGCGGGACTCGGGCACTCTCCGGAGCAGGCGAGCACGCGCGGCGCTCGGAAACACGCGTGTCCTTCCTGACGTGCCTTGGCTGTGCGGTCCCGGCGGAGCTCAGGGCGCTCGGCCGGGGGCCCGCGCCTTCCCCCGGCACAGCTCCGGCGCCCACCGAGAGAGAACGGAGGGCCTCCCGCCCTGCCCACGGCGGGTGGCAGCGAAATCGGCAGGCGGGCGCTCTCGGATGTACCTTGTTTTTATTTTAAAACATGGCTAAATTCACGGGCTTCTGCTTGCAATAAAGTGGCAAATAAATTATTCCTTCCCTTGAGTATTAAACTGTTATCTGATTGAAGTTACTCTGATGGTTCAACAATTTAGTTCCGCAAGGAAGGGGTGGGAGGAAAATAGTTGTGCCCTAACAGAATAAGTAAATAAATAAATAAAGCCCTAAATAGTCTTCTGTAGGGAAGAAGTTAATATACTCAATTATTTTCTGAAAAAAGATCATAACATCTGGAAATTGATATCAAATGGTGTACAATCCCTGAGAGACGATAAACTTCCACTGTATAATATTTCCACTAGAAATCTTAATAATCCCATAAATCTTCCTTGTGAATTGGGAAAATGTAACAGTTCATTGAAATACTCATTGGGAAATAATTGAAAAAATGTAATAGTTCACTGAAATATTCGTGGTTTTTTTCTTTCTTTGGTGCTGTTGCTAACTCTGTGCATGTGTGTAAATACTCCTACTTCGTTTTAAAGACATACACGGAATATTCCCTTGAGCGCTGCATACCATAAAAGAAAAATATGCCCTTTTGACTTATTAATCATTATTACAGAGTTCAAAATTGCAGCGTCCCTCGCACATTACTAGAGAAGGCAAACAATTCTCTCTGTGTGTATTTCGTGTTGCTAAATTCCGTACAAACTTTACAGCTCTCAACTTTTTTCCCTCTTTTTTTTTTTCTTCCCCTCACAGTCTCTTCCTATTCTGCTCGAGTTATCCAGGGCAACTGAAAGCAAGGGGGCTACTCGCCCATTATGCTGGCCCACTGCATCGTAATTAATTACACACAAAGGCAGTTGCTTATTGTAATTCACCTCGTGAATGTTTAATTTTGCAGAAGTAAAAGTAGATGAGGATTTGAACACGTCTAGGCTCCCTGTAATGAATATATGAGTAATTAATGCTGCTGGAAAGATACAGCTTTGTATATATTAAAAAAAAATAATAATGTGATAGAGAAGAGATGTGAGCGTGTGTGAGCGCGTGTGTTCGCTTGTACCTTGGTGTAGGAGAGAGGAGAGCATTTATGTGTTTTTGTACTGAATTAATGTATCCCTTTGGTTGCGTTACTACAAGTCGGAATAAAGACAATTAAGCCCTTAGCATTTCTGTCACACTCCATTAATTACTGTAGCCGCTGCTGTCCCGACCACTTCGTAACATATTCATCAGGTACGATACCAGTCTAGCAGCACCAGCCTGCGAAGTAGGTTATTGTTAGTTTAAACTACAGCCTTTCAAATGTTCTTTATTTTACTTTCCATACAAGATTGTTTTCCTCTCCTTTAAAAATGTTTTTCTAAAAATAAAACTCAACATAAATGTTTTAAGATTAGATTTTCGGGGGAAACGGTTTAATTTTCACCATATGTTGCCACAGCAGTTTGTAGATTAAAAAAAAAAAATCTTTCCACTAAAACTACCAAAAAAAGAGTCTAATATAAAAATGTATTCTTCCCAAAGCGTCTCCCTCCTGTGGGCTATTTTACAGCTCTCAAATAAATCTTTAAGGTTGCAAGGAAGGGGAAAAAACAAAAGTGCCCTGATGACGGAAAAGCAAATCCTGCCATGATAATGTCCTTTATTAATATTATAGATGTGTAGTGTGCTGGATGGATCAATCATATCCATTCACAATCAGGATTAAGAGAGCCTATTTTAATGAAAATCTATTAGTCTCTCGCTTGAGACACGGATGCTGCTTAAATCAATAAACAGCATAAAAGAGAATACGACGCAGGTTTCTAAATTAAAAAAAAAATCCCATCTATGAAATGTGTTAAGACTTCTGTAAAATCCTGAAACCCTCGATCGATACTTATAAATATTTAATTTTTTTTTTAAACACAAATTGAAAACCATTAACACTGCATCCATTCTTGTTATTAAAACAAATTGTCCTTGGAATTATGTGCTGTGGAAATGGAGCCAGATTGAAAGGGCATCCTCTGAAATATGTTTACTCGCTTTCATGTAAACCAATAAAGATCTGCAGGAGTCTGTAGCGTGAGCAGAAAGGTTTGATGTACAATGTCCATGATTACAGTCCCTGAATTAATCACGAGAGAGAGAGAGGGAAGGAGGGAGGGAGATGGAGAGAGAGAGGACTCAGTTATCTACTCAACAAAATCTTGCTCTTCAGGTCAGCGCTTATTAAAACGTGGATTAAACCGATGATTTTTCTGTTGGCTTATTTGCCCCATTTCCACCAAAATAAGCCAAAGGGAGAGGGTGGGAGGAAATCAGTTTCACCCTACGTCATACCATGAGTCAATGTACACATGTAAATTCCTCCTATAAATATGAAATTCAATACTTTGCCTTGGATATGCTTAAAGCTAATGCAACGTTTAAACTCATTCATGATTATTCCTCTCGTTTAACCCGGAGAAAAACCACAATGGTCAAGAGGTTCCTTTGAAAGAGGAATTTTAAAATAACGTATGGATTGATACCACGCTGAATAAACGCTCCTTTGCAGTCCACGGTCCGGACTATCCCCTGCCAGGCTGCCCTGCTCGCAGATGCCCCCTCTCATTCTGGGGAGGGGGCAGCCATGGGGCGGGCTGGGGTCTGTGGGGGGGAATCAGCCCCATAGGACCGGCGGTGGGGAAAGGAAGAGGGATAGAATAAACGAGCCACCCCTTTCGTCCAGTTAGGACACCCAGACGGGCAGAGGGCTCCCTTGCCCCAGGGCAGTAGGGAAGGAAGAGGAGGATTTGGGGGCATGGTGCCCCGCAGGTGAGCCGTCAGGCCGGGCTGTCGGGACAGCCCTCAACGTGCCGCTGATGGCCGGTCCTGCAAGGGGGCATCTGGGAGAGCGAGGTGGCTTGTGGCACGGCAAAGGGGTACTCAGGGTGCTGCGGTGAGCCGGGGACAGAGGGGAGCTCCGAGGAGCCCTGGTGACTTTCTAGTTTTGCGACAGGGTCTCAGGAGTTCCGTTCCTGCAAGGGAATGGGATTTGGGCGACAGTTCCTTCCCTCTCTTTCTCTCTCTCTCCCCTTCCCTTCATCCCTCCCTCCATCCCTCCTCCCCAGCCCGTTATCAGGCGCAGCAATAAAGGTAATTTCTCTCTGAATCCGCCGTCACAGTTTGTAGTGGGGTCAAAATTGCCCCCCAGTTTTGTTCCCACCTGCACCACCTTGCCCTAGGTCCCCGCAAAGCCGCGGGCTGCGCAAAGGCGGGGGGCGGGGGGGCCGGGG
>VXBT01001422.1:241696-351078 GCA_013400235.1 Oriolus oriolus | reverse complement strand
TTTAGAAAAATCACAAAAAGAGAGGAAAAAAAAAAAAAAAGGAAGGAAACGATCTCTAAATTATGTTAATCTGTGAACATTGGGGACACTTTGGATTTTTGACCCTGGCAAAAGTGATCGCTCCGGCATAACGTCATCTGCTGCTGTCAGTTTTGCTACCTTGTGCATGTGTCAAACTAAACACGTTTTGAAGATCAGAAATATATTAGAACAAAACTAAACAAAACAAATAGTAATAATAATAAATAATAAATCCTTGGGGCTGGTCTCCATTAAAGATGACATTTCTTTGTTGCCAACAGTATTATTTCACTGCCATGAATCTCTTCCATCACTGAGGAGCTGCTGCTGCTGCAGAACTGGTTTGAATTTAAATGTGGAATTTCAGATCTGAGGCAAGGCAGGTTTTTATTTTCCTTCTTTTCTTTCCTGAAAAAAAAAAAGGCAGCAATAACAAAAAAGTGCATGTCTCAAATGGCTGTGTCCTTTGAAAGGAGAAAAAGAGAGAGACTAGAATTTACTAATTGTTAATGATAACTTGAAAGATGGGAACAATAAGAAATGCACCTGTTTTGCCAAAATCACCTGAACTCGAAGAGATGTATTGTGCCATAGAAACAGGTCAGTTTTTCATTTTTTCCCCCCAAATGCCTAGATCTTTGAATCAGAATCTCACTGTTTTACAGGATGTTGAAGGAATGAATTATATGATAAAGATGGACATATGGTTTTAAGGCATAATACTGATGCAGCATTAATTTTAGTGAAATGCAATTAAGTGCAGTAAAGTGCAATACTGTAAATATTATAGATTAAAAAAAATAGCCGTACTTATTCTGTTAATAACCAATTCTGCAGGATCCATAACTTAAGTCCTTTAAGCTCAGACTGGTGCATTGCAGCTCCTTGCCAAAATGACAGTCTGAGTCTTCTATGAATGGATAAAGTTATATGTATCACATATGGGAAAAGGTAGATACTATGATTTCTAGTCAACTTAATGTGCCATATTTCTGGGAAGCAAGCTGAAAAGTCTGTATGACACTTCCACGTGATTTTAAGTAGAAAACCAAAACAACAAACCCAAACAAACTAAAACAACCCACAGAAGTGTTCTGTAGAGGAGGACAAGTTCAGTATTTGGCCATTTTAATTTTAGCCTGTGATTGGGACACCAAGTATTAAGCTAATGCTTAAGCAAAGTAAGTACTACAAATCCAGCAAGGATGGAGAGCAGGGAAGTCCTTTAAATTATGTTACCAAAGTGTCTGTATTTACTGACCCTCCTCCCCAGTTTTACTTTTTCTGTTACTCACTTCTAATTAGGTTTGGGGTTTCTTTTTTAAATTTTCGTTGGGGAGGAGAGATGAAGGTACAAATAGTGGTCTTGTCTTCATCTAACAAGATAGTTATTTGTTGCCTTCGCTACCAAGGTCTGTGTTGATGAAAGGTTATCCTCTGAATAGCACCGTTATTAGGCCTGCTTTTTATGTCTCGTTTAGCAATGCATTACTAGTTTTGACATTTGCTGATATTTATCAAATCCAAATATTACTGTAGGACAAAAATTCATGCTTAGGATAATTTTTAGAGACTTTTCTTCTTTTTTGTGTTTTTCATTTTTTTTTCTCCTTCAAATTTTGTTATTTTCTAGCAAGCAAATTTCTGGAATGTCAAAATTGTGCCATTTCCCTTCTATTTGTTATGTGAGAAGTAGTTAATATCTTGGATTTGCTGAGGCTGATAAAAGTTGCCTGCCTTTTTTTGCCTCTCTGTGAAAGTCTAGTACATTTTAAAAGCAATGGCAAAATATTAAGGTAGCATTACTCGTTGCTGGGAAATACAGACCGAATCTCAGGCAACTAACAATTTCTTATTGAAACAAAACTTTGTCTAGAAAGTAAAATGTTATTCATGATGATGTATGAAATTCTGGCTAAAATGAGAAATATTTGGAGTGATTCCAGTGCTTCTAAAATGCAGATCTGAAAAAGCATAAACATTACCATAAAGATGGTTTAGGCTATAGTAAGTAACCTGTTGTACTGGACACCCACAGCCATCAAAGGAGAATTAGATACACAGTGTTGAAGACCAAAGGCATAGAGATATCGACTGAATGGGGACTGCTTGTTATCTGTACCTGTAATCTAATTTGTTAGCCTTTCAAATCCTCTTCTGAGAATTTAAGAGAGGCTTACATTATTTTTCTGCAGTCCTGCACTGGACTTTCAGAAATGAGTGATTTTCACCCTCAAATAATTCCATAGAGTGAACTTGTTGAAGTTGTAGGGTTGAGATATGAATTTTATCAGACGTCTAAGTGAGATGCTGACAAGTGCTACTGATCTCAGTGTTACAGGATACACATACAATATGCATCCACCTTGTATGGGAAGGAATAACTTTCTACCTTTGTTGTTCTACTAGATACAAACACAGGAAAAAAAGCCTGTAGATTTCTCTCAGAAATTTTACTTCTTTATCGTATTCAAAAAACAGCGGCAACATGAATATAATTCCCTGCTAAGATGAAACAAGGCTGGTAGTGTAGCATACATCTTTCCAGAATGAAATATTCTTACTTCTGTTCTGAGTGCTTTCAGTGGATGTCTCAAGGACAGTCTTGCTCTCTACCACAGAAGGGAAGAAGGTGGCAAGATTTATCAGCTCAGCCTGGGGAGAAGGGCAGGGTCTTGCTGAGAATCTACCAAGGTTCTTCATGCTGCTCTTGGATTTCATTTAGCGTGAAAGGAAAGGAAAAGGTGCAGTGTGTAAGCGTTGTTGCCAAAACTGGTTCTGCTTTGCTTTCTTGAATGGGCCAATCGCATTAGTGGGGGTATAAAACTTTGCCTTGTTTTGGATGATGCACACAGGTGACCTCCTCTTCTTGTCGTCTTTACATCACTGGGAAGAAATGAGGCATCCTACCTGGCCTAACATGTATTGGACTGTACTCTTCTCTAATTGTAAGTCACTGCGGCTCCACTCACCATGTGGAGCTCCAGTGATCCATAGAAGTTGAGAATTTGGACCAAAGCATCTACTCCATCTCTGTTAATGTGTGGTTGGTTTGTTTGTTTTGTTTTTGTTTTTTAATTGTTTTCTTAAGTAGATTGGAGGTCGAAGATAACATAGTCATGGTCCTGAGGTGCTTATTAAAGTTTAAAAGTATTGTAATTGAGATTCTCAGGCATGCCAAGCCTCATTTATTGTCTACTATCATCCAGCCTGATCTTTGTGTAATCTGATTTGAGAAGTGTGAGATTTCCAAGATCATCAAAACAGCAGCCACTGAGCAGAATTTCCTTGGAGGAGGCCTTCATGTAGCGTATGTGGATTGCTAAAGAATCTTTCTTGGAAGATTCTTCTGGTATTTGAAAAATAACTTGAATGAATGCCAAATGAATAATGATGTTTACAAACAAGACTATAAAAAAGGCTTCATGCCTTACATGGGCCCCTTTATAATGGAAAGAATAGATTCTGGGGTTTTTTGAAACTGTCAAAAATGTACTTCATTCATTTGTACCAAAATAGCCAGTTGACTCCATGGCTCGTTTTTATTGACTTGGAAATATGTGAAAAGAATTATACTGAAAGTTTTTTTGCTTAGTAGGGTCATATAGATGTAGTGACATTTTGGTTAATATCATAATACTTAGCACTTATATAATGTTTATTTGCAAAGCACTGTATAAATGTCTATTATTTAATCCTTACCCATTATGAACTAGGTAAGAATTATTATCCCCATTTTTGTAGAAATTAAGGCATATAAATCAAGGGCCAGGTTCCATCACCCATTGTCACCACTGAGTATTATTACTTCTGTTTTTGTAGTGTAGCAACATCCCCCAGATCCTAATCCGACATGAACTTTGTGGTGGTAGACAACTTTTTACGTAGCCGGGGCCCTGCTCCTTGAAATTTAAACCCTGTATCTGACTTCAGCAAAAGTTTTAAAGGGCACACTGAATGCATTTTGGAGTGTCAGGATGTGCCTGTGAGTTATTTCCACAGAACATGAAGTTACTGTCCAATTCTCTGACCCTGTATGCCAGTGAGAATTTTGTTTATGACGCAGTGGGGCTGAGTTGTGTCAGTGCTAAAACTAAAACCAAATTTCCAAGTTCCCAACAGCATGCACAAATTGCTGGGAAACTCTGATTTCCATCTTCCCCTGTTATAAATTTTTCACACAGACCAAGTGTACAGATGTCAATTCTTTGCATGCTTTATCTGCTATGTCTTTTAGTCCTATGTTTGCCTATAAAATAATAATAAGACATGATTTTGAATTGACATAACATTGACACATTGGGACTGTTGACTCAAATAAAATAGACATGTAGTAGTACAGAAATCCAGATCCCTAAGGCAAATCCAGGTTATGGATTTTTTTTTTTTTTGGTGACGAAAAATACGCATGTTTTCTGCTTGTTTAAATGTGCTCAGCAAAATAAGTTGTTTCTTTTTTTTTTTTTTAAACAGATAATTTTAGTTTTTGGAGACATTATTGCTTTGGAGATGGCAGGCTTTTTTTTCCCTTCAGTTTGAGGAAAACTTCCAAAGTATGGGAAAAATAGATTACACATCTTTCTTAGAAATGCGTTTATTTTTATAATATCTAGTATCTAATGATCCAGGTGGTGTCCTTGTAATTGCTAACTTTACTCAAATCTATAAAGTGCATACAACCAATGTGGTTGGAAATTTTTCATGTTCCTCTTTGAAAAGGGTGGTTGAAGCTCCCCACTTCTCATCTCTAAGCAACCTATTCACCCCATTATATTGTTTCTTTCCCTGATGTGACAGCATTTTCATGGCAAAAAAAATTTTCAAACAGCTGCGGATAACATGGCAACATCTTCTCATTTGGTCCTTTGAAAATCTCTACTGGTTGCAGTAAGATGTGATAGGGCTGGAGAAGGCCTGGTATTGCTTGGAAACAAGAACAAAAAGTAAAAAGAAGCGCGATGTGCTACAGAGTGTGATCTCCTCTCCTTCAGAGACGAATAGAGCCTTCTGCTTTACGCCTCAAGCTTCTTGTAAAATGGCATCTCTAAGTCACTTCTTTAGAAGGTACAACATGGGCCCTGCCAATGCAATGCAGTTGCTAATTTTATAGTTGCTACTTTTGTTAGCCGGCTTTTCTAGCCAGGTCAGTGGAAGGCCATAGGCTTTGGTGTTTGAGGCATTCTTCAAAAGGGGTATGATGCCAGATATCCCTCAAATTTTGTCTGTTAGACAGATTTGATGCTAAAAGTTGGTGCCTAATTTTAGTAAATCAGCCTAGAAATTTGCTGATTTCCAATAAATAATTGAAACATAATGCAGTTCATATACCTTGTATTGAAAATTGATATATAACTAAAATCAATTGAAGAATGTAGAAAATATCAGATTTTGAAGCTGAAGATATTTATTGAAAGACAATACTTTCATGAATCTAGGCTTATGGTATGTATTAATTACATCAAAGACAGGCAAATATCTCTGTTTCTTTGTATTAATGTATGTGGATGTTTTATTTATTTTTTGTTTGAAAAATCTAAATGTGTATTATTTTAATTATGTTGAGTGTAAATTTGACAATGCTTTGCATTTATTTTTATATTTTAAAAACCTGTTGCTTTTGCAAAAGTATGAGCAGCCAGTATGATTTGCAGTACCATAGCATTATTTTGGTTATGTACTCACAGTGTGTCTGATTTACAGACATTTCAGGGATTGCTAAAATGAAACAAACAAACAAAAAATCTTCAAACCCAATTCATCTTTAAAGTTTGGACCCTTTTGCTATTGCGGAAGAGAAAAAGAAACAAGCAAACAACTTTTTTTTAGGTCTCGATTATGCCAGCATGCTCCTACATGAATTCACCAGACATGTTGAGTTCCATTTTTGGAGTGTATTATGTTGAATCACATGATATGAATGTACATCTTGTAAAAGTGAGATATGAATAAACTTATAAATATTTGTAGTTATGTGTTAACCGATACACAGAAGAACTACTATCAAAGGGAATATGAATGACAAGGTATTTCCCCTTGTTAAAACAGAGCTTTTTCTTCTGTATTTAATACTTTTTCAAGCACCTTATTCACTTTCTCCTTGCAAGGAATCAAAGCTGTGCATCTTATTCTGTAGTAATTTTATTTCACTTACAAGTCTTTCACTGGCTTTTATGCAACAGAGTTGTTATAACAAGTTGTAGCTTGGTGATGGTTAATTAGAAGTTACTTTTGTACCCATCTAATAATAATATGATTACTTTTTTGTTTTTTCTATTTATTACTAGTTTGGTATCCTATTTTTTTAGAGGGGTAATAGTTTTCCCTGGTGTCAGGAGGAATAAAGGACCCTTCAGAGTGGACCATTCTAGGGATTGTATGTGATGACTCTGATCCGGTGTCTGTTCAAATCAATAGGAAAGGCACTACATCAGGCTTTTATTTTTCAGGCGATTAAGGAGTGTTTTCCATGTCCCTGCTTGGGTATGTTATTTATTCTTTCTAGTTGTAATCCAGCATTCTGATCTTGAATAGTTTATCTAGGGAATCCTCTTGCTCCCCTGAGCCATTTGTTTCATCAACAGCAGCAAAGCAAACTGTGCTGGTTGTAAGTCTTTGTTAGGTCTGTGAATCAGGTTCTAAACTTCTGAACTAGTCACAAGAGTCAGGTTGGAGTTGTCTTGTTTGAAAGTCAGTTTGTCTGACACATAAGTGGCATTTAAACTTTATCAGCCTTGTAATAAAGGGTGGTTTCTTATCCCAGCCCTTCCCACAAGTCCTCCCAGAATCTCTTTATTCTTTCTTGTCTGCAGCTGGCTGGGTATGCTGAAGTCAGAACCTGCGTGTAGCTTTTCTAACCTTCCATTTTGTGCAAGTATTTGCATTTATTGGAGTTCTGACATGGAACATAACTGGAAATCAGTTGGTGCAATATTCCCACACCATGATTACTGCTTTTCTCTAAGCCAACACCACAAACTGACATCCTGTTTTTCCTGTCAATAACTATGTAAGAGACAGGCTATTATAAGAAAATTAATCCTTCCTTTTTGTAGCTCAACGATACATGGGCAGTGAATGGTTGTCAGTGGTACATACTGTAAGAGTTATCAGAAAAAATACAAAGCGTAAGAGTGTGTGCCGAAAGATTAGCTTCACCAGAAGACTGTCCAATAGCCATTTATGAACAAATATGCTCTAACTCTTTTATTGTTTGTCTATTCATATTCAGTTTACAAGTTGAAAAGAGAGATAAGTTCTTTTGGCAATTTGGTTGTTAGGAAGAGAATTTTTTTCCTCTCCATTTTCATTGATTAGCATGTTTTTTTCCAGTGGCTACTTGTTGTATTACTTTCTGAAATCATTGACAGTTCTGAGGAAAGTTTCCTCTCTCTTGTATTTGGCTATATTTTTCTTCTTCTTTGTAGGAAAATTTATTTTTAATTCCAAAATAATTATACTTTGACCCTATAGCCAGCAGCATTTTTGGCTACTGTCTCTAGATCTCTCTAAATTTAATTGGATAAAAATAAACATAGTAAAGAATTCCTCCCGAATTGTCAGCAAAATTTCCTGTATTTCTTGAGTAGCTTCTCTCTTAGACTCTTATCTTTTGAACTGAAACCTCTGAAAAGAAAATTATGAGGAGCTACACAGGAAACAGGACTGAATATTTGCTGGCATGAATACCCTTAACCTCTGGAAAGTTTACCAGTATGTATGGTTCAGTCCTATGTTGCCTGCATATCCAAAAGTCCAGTTAAAGTTAGAGAGAAATCTGTATACTTAAGTCTGCAGGAGCAACCACAGAAAGACAGAGCTACATTCAAGGACCACACATAAATGACTAGAGATTGGATAACAGAACAAAAGGAAATGTATGTAATTTCATTTCCCTGAATCAAATACTCAGACTTCATTACCAGTATGATTAAGGGTAATGATCCTACTCTTACATTTAATTGCTGGTTTATAATTGCTACCAAGAGGCTATAAAAATACAAGGTCAGAAAACTGGATCCAAAAAAGAGACTTAATGCCTCACTCTAAAGTTAGACTTCAGAGGAATTTAAGCACTTAGTTCCGAAACCTTAACACAGGACTCTTGGCTACTTCTCAAGCTCTACCAAAGCCTGAGGGCTGCAGGTCCTCTGGTTCCACATTTAATTTCTCCATGTGCCTTGTGTTCTACTTGTGTGCGTGTGCCTGGCACCTGACAGATCTCTGTGGCTGGGAGGCTTGCTCCCTTCTTAGGCTGATTTATTATAGAAATTAGGCATCTGTTTCATTTTGCTTATCTTCAGATGTTTCCAATTCAGTCAGCCACATCAGAACTTGTCAGTGGAAGCAAGTAGACACTTGAGGCAAATAGACCTCTGGTGAGTATATTAAGGTGTGCCTTAGAAGACTAGCTGATGTGTAGGCACCTTCCCTGTAGACATCTTTCTTGGGGCAGACATGTCCAGTCCCATGACAAGTATCTTCCACATGCTTCCTTTGTGTGTCCTCCCCTGCACAAAGGACAGTGGTTCCACTGCTTTGTTTTCTTCAGAGGGGAAGATTTTCTTTTACGCAATGACTCAGTGACTAATATATTAGCACAGGACTCTAAAGTCTGGCTTTTCCTGACTTTCTTTATCTGAACAGATGGAGTAGCTGAAAAGTCAAAGCTCTCGATCCTGGAGAATTACTTTGCAGAACAGGATACACATGGATTACATGGGCAGACATGGATTAACTGGGCATAAGTATAGCCCAAGACTGTAGCTGACGCCACTCTGATGGCATAGCAGGCAAATTACCTTTCTGCTATGATTTTCAGTCTAACTGGTTTCCCTACTGTGATTTCTGATATTATAGTCCACTAAAGTGCAAATTGTTTTTCTACAGATTTTTCTGGGAAAAGAATTATCTTATCGTTTTCCCTAGGTGGGGCTCAATAAGGTATTTGAATATTTCCTAAATATATCAGCTTTGCACTGTAGACTTCCTAGATTTCATGAAGTTTCCAGTTTTCCTCTCTTCCTGGTTACAAAAAGACCTCTTAAGTTGAGGGATTTAGATGCACTTATACACAAAATCATTAAAAAACAAATCCCTCAAAACTTAACAGAGTTTTAATTGCCACATACACAGCTTTGGAGTCTTTAATGAAGCAATCTCTTACAGTTCCATCTACCATGTACATTCTTGCTGCGGGACTCCTGCTTCAGTTGCTGCATGAGGTAAACTGGGCTCAAGGAATGATATGTAGAGAGGGAAGACATCTTCTAGGAGTATTCTTCACTTTCCTGAGATGCCACGAGGTGTCTGTATGTAGATGACGAAGGAAAACATGCCAGTAAGTGTACGTTTAGCTTTATCATTTGCACAGTTAATGATCATGCGGGACAAGTGGATCTAGCCTGCTGCTGACCTCCAAGCTGATACACTGAAGGCAGTCAGACATTTCCAGGATACCACTGTATGTGTGGCTTTCTGTTTTCTGGATGTTAAAGTCACAAGACCAGGAGTGTGATTTACAGAAGTGCTCAGTGTTGACTGTTGAGACTCTAATTAACACAAGCCATGTAGGTTTAGGACTTCAGGGAAAGAACCAGCATTATGTGGCAGTGTAGATTCATGCAATATGCCACTGACTTACTGCCTTACATCAGGCAGATCATTGTGTCTTTCTGCTTCAGTCTATAAAATAGGTTTAATGACACTCTCTTAATGTGTACATTGGAATGACACTCTCCTAGAGTGTACATAGGAGGATTGTGACCATAAATTCATTAATCCTTATAGTACACTGATCTATTAGTTTTGGGAGCATCAGCACAAAACCCATGAGGCAACAAGTAACTGTATATTCAATGCAGTGTTCAGAGGATGTGCAGTAAATACAGCATGAGGATAAAGAGAAATATTGGGCAACTGCTGTATTCACTGAACACTGTGCACTGAATAATGCTGGGGTCCTGTGGAAAATAAAAAAGACTTATATAATTAAAGAATGTATCATAATGTGTATACACATGAGAGTAGAATCCGATTACACAGTAAATGCCAGTAGTGGCACTTCCTGACTTTTGGCTGTTTAATGAATTAATGAACACTTTTTTTTTTCAGCTTTAAGAAGGTTTTCCTTCAACATTTACATATACAATGGTCTATAGTTATCCCTTTTCAAATTAAAAATAAAAAGCTGGACTGCACACACTGTAGAACCATTAATACTGGGACAATGGACTCTCTTCTGAAGTCCAGAGGTCACTTGATTCACAAAAGAACCTATGCTCGTAGGCAGAGAGGGATGGTTACAGTGTCCGAGGCTTACACAGGACTTGGGCAAATGGGACATCTGAAGGGATGCTGAACTCACTGACACCAAATGTACAGAAGATTCCATTTTATGGGTATTCGAGCCCACTGATAAGAGGGATGGTTGAGGGAAAGAGCTTTATGGCCTCTTCTGATTAGAGATGAGTTAACAGGCAGATTCCCAGCTCACACAAGCTTCCAGTGCAGCCTGTCTCTGTGCAATATTAAAGGATATGAAAGGCTCACAGATAATAATTGTGGCCAACACACTGCATTCGCCTTAGACAAATTTATATTTTTACTTGGGAAAATTAGTCCCAGTCCCCTTTTGTTTTCAGCACATCCAGATGTATCTCAGTGTGACCCATATATCATGAAATGTTCTCCATCATCACTTGTGATCTAGTGCTGAATATATAAATGTTCATGATGTAGAAAACTCTAGGCTGTAAGCAGAAGCTAAACTAGCTCAAAGCAAGGGGAACAGCTGGGAAATGCAGAAGCTGGACCAATCTGGAGTGGTTTCATTAGACGTGCAGGCTCTAACCTGGTATTAGAGGGTGGCATGAATTAATGTTTTATCACTAGTTGACAAATGAGGTCTTTCTTCCAGGGCTAATTTAATTTATTTAAGACCATGTTTGCCAAGGACTATTAACATGTGTATGAATATTTGTGGACGAACTGACTTTTCTGTATATCCTTCTGCTAATCAGAGAGGCACATGATATCAGTGCCTTGCCATTGTTTGTCCCTTCATCCTTATTGCTAAAGGATTGGGTATGGAGCATTTGGAAATGTTGCATTTGGAAACAAATAATGTATGGGCCTTGAATGGTGTCTAGTATCTTTTCTTTGAGAAGGGTTCAGCATTTTATTCACAGAGAAGAAGAGGGAAGAGACTTTTTTACCATGAATACTTCTCTTGAATAAATTTTACTCCAGAAGATATGTGAGGTTTTGAGTAATTTTGGTGAAGAAGAATAATGGAAAATAAGGGAGAAGATGCTGTTGAGTTCAAATCACTTATCTCTTTTAAATGTGCAAATATGAGTTCTTGGTCAAAATTATACTCATCTCAAGAACTGCGAAAAAGCAGGTTCTCAGGCATGATACTGTAAATGTCTTTTTCTGGGCCTCATTCACTTTACCTTGTTGCCTATGACTTTTAATCTTGCAGAAAGGCATAGTTTTTCCTGACTAGTGATGGTTCCTCTCAGATTGTTTTAATAGCTTCATCTGCATTCCTAGTTCACATAATCATAGAATCATAGAATGGTTTGGGTTGGAAGGGACCTTCAAGATATCTAGCTCCAGCCTCCCTGACATAAGCAGCAACACATTCTACTAGACAAGGTTGCTACAAGCCTCATTCAGTCTGGCTTTGAACACTTCCAGGGATGGAGCATCCACATCTTCTCTGGGCAGTCTCTTCCAGTGCCTCATCAACCTCACAGAAAAGAATTTATTCCTAATATCTAAACTAATTCAGTTTAAAGTTGTTACTTTAAGAGCTTTCTCTTGTCTTGCCACTACAGGCCCTTATAAAATTTCCCTCTCCAGGTTTCTTGTTGGCCCTTTTTAGGTACTGGAAGGTACTATATGGTCTCTCTGGAGCCTTCCCTTCTCTAGACTGAACAGCTCCAAGTCTCTCAGCCTGTCTTCTTAGAAGAGATGCTCCAGCTCTCTGATCATTCTTGAGGCTCTCCTCTGGACTTGCTCCAACAGGTCCACATCCTTTTAATGTTGGGGGCCCCAGAGCTGGATCTAGCACTCTCGGTGAGGTCTCACAAGAGCAGAGTGGGAGAGTCACCTCACTTGACTTGCTGGCCACACCGCCTTTGAAGCAGTCCAGGCTGTGTTTGGCTGTCTGGGCTTCAAGCTTACATTGTCTGTCATGTTGAGCTTCCCACCCTTGAACATCTTCCAAGTCCCTCTTCTCAGGGCTGCTCTCAGGCCGTTCTCCAACCATTCATTATTTGTGTTTGGGATAGCCCCTACCCAGGTGCAGCACCTTGCACTTGTCCTTGTTCATCAGGTTTGCATGGGCCAACCTTTCCAGCCTAACAAGGTCTGTCTGGGTGACAGAGTGAGTTACTTGCTGTTGCTTTATTTTATATGGATGCTTGCTCTATATCCAATCTTGTTTGGTAACTGTAATCTGTAGTGGTCTTTCTATAAATAAGATAAAGCCGGACTGCATAAGTTTTCACAGTCTTCTCAAAAATGGTGATGGAGGACCCTCACTGCCATAGCCACACTGAATTTTGAAAAATTAACAGCCATACTGTTATCATGCACCACAGCACAGCTAGGTCACAAGCTAGTCTAGTCTCAGCCTTTCACTTGATCTGTAATCTATGAAGTTTATAGGGCCTAGCAAAATATGTCTCCTTGATCTAGGTGTCTTTATGCTCACGTGAAGGGAGGGTAATCCTAGTTAGGATTTGTAAATTATTATAGAACAACATAATGTATTGCAAATAGTGTTATATCTTAACGTTGACTCAGAGGTTGGTGTCTCTTGCTGGTAGCCATCCTGTTCTCAGCAGTGACTGCTTGTTTGTTTTCTGTTGATATTGCATGAGCTGGTTTCAGTATTTAAAGCTTTGAGTATCTCTAGACTTCCCTGCATGAAGTCCACATCTCTGTTGATGTTTTGATTGGTCAGTAAAGAATTATTACTCTGAAAAACTTCCAGTGTATAAAGATGGCTGCTGTCAAAGTATTCCCTTTGAGACCTACTTCCGAAAGTGGTCCAAGATAGTTCCAATCCCTTGTCCCTTGAGGTATGCTGCAAGGCGTATCACTGTGCTTTGGCACTTGGGGATTGATGCGGCCTGCTTTTGCCCTTTGTTGCTTGTACTTTGAAGAAGGGTTCGTGAAAAGCAGGACAAATGTTTAGAATATCCACACGTCTTTTACAACATTATAAAGGCTGAGTACTGCTTGCATACTGTATGGTTCTGCCAGAGATGCAGGACAACTGCTGATTTTTATCCTCTGCATTCCAGGCCATTGTTTTGGGTCTCAGTTATAAGCATCTGTTGTCTTTGCATACCTGCCTGACCATAGTCAGGCGTGGACCAGGATGAAACTTGTATGATGCTTTTTCTAGTCACTTGTGTGGACATTTGTGTTTTATTTTCTGTGGTGTTATTTTATTTTGTCCTTTTTTCACCTGCTTTGCATGTATAATCATTGACAGAGAAGCAACCTCTAGAAATTTAGTTTGCTCCCTACTGCTAGAAATATGAGAGATTTTCTTTGCAACAGTGTGTTTCCTTCAGGACTACTGCATGTGGCTAACTTAGTATAGACATGACAAGATTGATCCCTGTGGAGAGTTTTCTAAGTTCCTTGAACTGAGTGCTATTTTTGGAAGTTGTATATGAGACTTTCGAAAATTACCCAAACCCTCGTGCTGCAGGAGAACAAGGCTAAAAAGCACTGCCCAATTAATTTAATGAAATTACCCCAAATTCAACCCAGCCATGGAACAGAAGGTTCCTTTCCAAGTGTTCAGAGACCACAGGACTAGAACACAAGTGGTACAAGAAGCACACTGTGGGAAACCTGCTTTTTATACAAATCTTTCCCTGTCCCCGCCATGTCTTGTTAGTGAAAGTCCTCCTTCTCGTATTTTACACATTGACAGGAGTCCCAGAAAGGCCACTCCTTTAAAGACTGTATACGTGCATGCCATGTTGTGTTTAATAAACTTTGAGAATTATCATCTTTCACGTCACTAAATATCTGCATGTTGAGGTAAGATAGGTTTTTATCGTTAATAAGATTATTCTTTAAATGGACTGTTATACCTACAATATGTATGACTGGAAAAGGTGTCATAGTTTAGCTTTTTGTATGTGGATGTAGGAATGAGGAAAAAAGTAATATTTATTTCAGAAAATAATGGTATCTATGGCAACAGATGCATGCTGTGTTTCAATGGAGAAATACAAGCAGCCATGTTAGAAAAGAAGAGGTTATTTCAATAATGGCTTTTCAATAATTCATTGCACAAATTTTACAAGTTGAGTTAAGAAGTACTGCCATAGTCAAAGTAATGAGTATTAAGTTAATTTTGATACTCAACAGTGATTATTCTTCAATTAAATATTCTTCTCAGGTTATGGTTAAAAAACTGCCTGAGAAATATTTTCCAGAGAGACACTAACAAAAATAAAGTTTGACATTTCTCAAGTGGAAATAGAATACGAACTTTTTATAGCTGTCCTTGTTACCATTTTATATCCATGGTGTCTCTAGCAGGATAACAAAGATTTCTAACTGCATGTCCACAGGCAGAATGGGTTATAGCTGAATATTTATTTAACTAGTACTTGAAAGCTTACCTAATTCATAAACATTTGTGTTAGGGGTATGTGGTTCTCCTACAGGCACATTAGTGGAATTTCTAATTTAGATTGTTTCTTGTTAATAATTCAAAATAGTGACATCTTTCCAAAGCCTTAGGTGTTGTCCCTAGCTGCTGTTTTGCTTGTACTGTGTCTGTCTGACGCTGTAAGTCCTTTTACCCTCTTGCTATATACACTGCTTCCAAAACTGCAGCAAGAAACATGAGAAAGCACTTTATATCTTTGTTTATAGTAGCTATGGAGAGCCAAGGCTGAATGCTAATGATCTCAATAGTGACTAACGAGTAGTGAAGTTTTCAAGCAGGAAGATGTTGAAAGCAACGAAATAGCAGAAGTGAGGGAGAAAGACTAAATCAGACCACCAGCATGAAAACCTGACACCAGCAGCCTGGACTTTTCAGGTGAAATTCACACCAGTTCAGAGAGTCACTATAGGATACATGCCTCAATTCACTCTTTTAAACATTATTTTAATAGCTGTTAGTTTTCAAACTAGAAATCAGAGAGAATTAGGAATTAAAAGGAGGTATGGGTTCTGTACTGTTTCAGTGTGAAGGGATTAATTTTATCATTAAAGGAGCATGCAAGGATAGGCATGTGTAAAGTGAATATAGACCTGGCTCAGATGTACACTTTGGCAGCAATCCCAAAGCTAAATCCTTGACAGGCTGCTTTCATTGTACATGTATATTTTAGTATTTTTAACCCAAAATTTACATACACAGTCGGCCTGCGGAGAACTTGGAAGGTGGCACCAGAGCTCCTGAGCTCCTGCTCTAGGTTAGTGATCCTTCTTCTCCGTCAACCCCTCTGGACAAAGGAATTCCATTTTATATGCTGGACATGCTTCATGGTGAGCGTGGTGGAATGAGGCTTTTCTTCTTTACATACGTGCCCAGACAGCCTGTAAAGGCCTGAAGGCACCAGGAATGTGATTTCTCACCTTATGAAGGATTACAGAGATCTTCAAGCACCTTGTCCCCAGTGAGCCTGTTATAATAAAGAGTGTTTTCATTCTGGAGAAATTCACCATTTAGCAAAGAATTTGATATATTCAGTTTTTCTAAAGACATAATTTTACCTTCTCTTTCACTCTAAACCCCCTGAGCTAAATATTTGTTTGTTTGTGGATGTGGTATGTTTTTCTGTGATGCTGGTAGGGCGTATCTAGATTTTGTTCAAATGTTTTTTTATTACAGAAAGTTACATTTTTATTTAAAATTTACTATTTCAAAAATAAACACTACAGACAAAATTTTCTATCCTGACCTACACAGCAGCGCTCACCTCCCGTAGTCTGTTCTTCCTGCATGAGGGGAACTCCCATTGATGTGTGGATCTGAGAGAAGAATTTTGCCCTAAGGGCTCAATTTTGCTCTGAGATTGACATACGCATATCATCAAAAATAGAATAATCTATGCATTTGAGGAGCTATCAGCAGCTCCTGTGCAATGCTGTTGCTCTTGGAGATTTCTGTCATCCTACTAAAATGTGTGATAGGCTGAGAGTTATCCTAGGTCTAACACTTGTGCTAACAGCCCTTCCCCTGAGAAAGATGAGGTAGAAACAAAGCATGATCTTCCTTTGTAATTGTAATTAATCATATTATAGCATCTCGGGCAAATTTAGCAAATGCTTTTTTCTTATAATGCTACCTCGAGTAGGTCTCATTCTAGAGTCTCGTCAGATAGGTACTCATGCAGGAGCTGTCTGGCTGCACATGTGTTTTCATGTCCTTTGACATTCTGTGAGACCCATCTGCAAAAAATGGCATTTGTGATTTTCAGAGGAAAGAGTGGGTTACACTGGACATAAGAGCCAGGATTTCATTGTGGTAGAAGAGTACTTCAGTGCCTTGCTCTCGGGTGTTTGTATATCTAGAAAAAATTACCTCGGGGCAAAAATCATCACCTCTCTTCCTCGTACAGCAAGTGTCTGTGGTCTTTCTTGCTGACTGTTTTCCTCCAGGTTTTCCTGCTGGCCTGAATAATATGACCACTGAGCTCCAGTGAGCACAAGCTTGGGTAGAAATCAGTACTTTCCCTTGATTTTTCCCACTTCTGATCCCACACTTCCTTCTTTTCTGCTGGTGAGGAGGTTCTGCTCATCTCAGTTGTGGTTACTTTCACGTATCACTAGACATCTAATGAGCACATTCTTAGTCTGAAATAAGGTATCTTGATGCAGTATAGCAGGAGGTGGGTGTCATGATTCACTGCTAGGCAGGACTGGGTGAATAGCTGGGGTTCAAGGGGCAGATTTCTTGTGCTTTCTTTCCAAAACCTTTTTCCTGCCGTCCCAGAAGCTGTGACACAGTGCTAGCATAGCAACACCTCTTAAAGCCCTTGTTAGGTGCATGTTGCTCAGAACTCTTAAGCTGACTTCCCCTTGCCTAGAACAAATCTTTATTACAAGAGAAATTTATAAAGCTATTCCAAACGGGTACAATATTAACTCTCTCTCGTACCAACAATGTCTGTGACAGCAGCTGGAAGACAGTGTCATATCACAAAAAGCTTTTGTTCTGGTTTTTAACTCCACCTACACTATGATCTGCCTCCCTGTTGGAAGTTTCAAAGGAAGGAGGGTCCTTTTCTTGCTATACAGCAGGACGAACAGCTGGAAGCTCTTTTTTCCCTTTGCTGTGATTACAGAAAGGACCCTTTCTCATTGAAATTGGCAGGAATAACAGAACCTCCTTTTCCTCTGGCGGAGAGCCATTCCTTCCAGAGGAAGACACTGAAGAGCAGTTTCCAGCACTGCCTACTGGGTCCCCTGCACCCTCCCAGCCTCACAGAGTTTCTCTAGGAGTATCAAAAGTGCTCTTCAGAGGAACTGATTCAAACATGCAGTTTTTGAAATAGATGGGATGGTTTGTAGTTCCTGGGAACTGTGCTAATATGAATATTCCATTAGTTCTTTAACAAAGGCTAAATACTCATAGTTTGGGAAAGCTGGTTTATGTAAACAATAACATAGTAAAACCCCTGAGACTGGTTACAGCTTGGAGTGGGACACAGCCTGGCCTCCTTGTAGGTGTTGAAAATGTATGTTTCTGCATTAGCTCAACACTCACACTAGTTCATTCACTCAGCAGAGTCTAGAGCACATATCTGGGGACTGACCCACTTACAAAAGGAGATGTTATGGGGTACCTGAGACCTCCAAGTGAGTTTTGATGTAATACATATGAAAGAACTTCTGGCAGGATATCTGGCACCTTGCAGGATACACCAGAGCATCAGAAATGGCAGCTATTTTGCCATGGATCTCTCCAGTGACTAGATTGATACCTCATTCAGTGGTATTCCTTCTGATTTTGTAACTGATGTTTATCAAAGGTATAGAAATTTTAATAAACAGTGCAAAAAGCTTATCTTGTGAATATGGGTTATAATTTTTTCTTTGGATGTTTATATTAGTCAGTGTTTTTGAACAAAACCCCTCTTATTTGAAGTATGAATATTTGCATTCAATGCACTAAAGTGGTTCCAAATATAATGAAAATATAATTCCAGCTGTTACTTGAATCTTTGTTCAGGGACCTGTTTTTTCATTATATGACCCAACTCTCTTCGCAATTGCTGTAGTGATTCTTATTCGCTGCTTGGAGCTAAAACATACCTTCTCCACACTCTCAATTTTGCTCAAGGTAAACTTGAACCAAAACCTGCTATTTCAAACCTCTCAACTTCAAAATGCTTCACAAACATTTAAAACTAATCACAACCGTATCCTTCAGTAGGAAATATAACACATATTACAGGTGGGGAAACCAAGAGAGAGATAAAATAGCATCCTGAGAGAGCACATGAAATGCTCAATCTGCTTCAGGCCACTAAGCATGCTGCCAGGCAATATGGAAATGTATAAGAGCTATAAGGCAATTTCTAGGGTTATCAAAATATGTGTTTACCTGAGATAACACAGTATGCCCACTGTGGGAATGGTTGGTGACACAGCTACAGAAACCTCCTGTGTTGCACCAGTGGACAGGTATGATGGTAGGACACTGATAAAACATTGGCTGATCATCTTACCCTTCACATCAGCCTCTTGTGAGGAAAAGCATATGTCTGAAAGTCATAAACCATTGATTTTTGTAAATAAAACCTCAAGATCAACAGCTCAACATACATGTAGCTGAAATATGATTTGATTCCTGGAAATGACATAAATTCCAGACTTGCTTCTGTAGAACACACAACTTAAATCTTACACATTAGTAGATGCAAACCTCTGATGGCGAAAATCCCACCTCAAGTTCATGAGGCCAGTAATGAAGTGTCTGTCATACTCCTGATGAACACATCAAAATATTTGCTGTAGAAAGAAAACTCTGTTACAAAAACCATTTTCTTTTGCATTTGTAGGAATTGACTTCATATAAGAAAGAAAAAAATTAAAGCATAATTTTGAATCTCTAAAGCAGCAGGAACCCGAACTGAGAAATCCAGTAGGCTGAGAAAACACCTAAAACCAAATAAAGCACAAAAATCTGGAATCTTTCCTTACAATTTATGCAATGCAGCTGAGTGCATCTGTAGTGGGCACTCTAGAAATCACTTTTTATTAAATCATACTTTTCCTGCCTTTAGTTTCTTCCATATGTCCTAAACTAATATTGCTTTACCCCACTGGTCAGATGAGCCAAGTAGCTTCTCCTAGTGGCAGAGGAGACTGCAGGCTGCATCCTGTCTCCCATCATAATGGAATCCACTGTAGAGGAGCACTGGAATTGTCAGTGCTTGGTGATACTGCCTTTAATACACAAGAGCACTGGGCTGATGCTTCCCAGAAGTCTTGGGCTGGCTAAGGCTCTGTTAAACTCATATATGACTCAGGGAAAACCTTACATGCTTCAGAGGGGTCCAGGAAGGTAAGTGAGTGAGGGCAGACTGCCATGATAAAAAAAAAAATGCCTATTGCTTCTAACCACCTTGTTGTCTGAGGACCATTCCCTGTTCACTTGTAAAGAATTGGGAGTGAGCAAACTGAATGAATTGTCTAGCAAGAATGTTGAGCTGGGTATTCTTTTAATAAACCAAGGCTCAGCTGGGACTTTCTGAAGCACTTATGGATTGAAGGGGAGTTTTCGACTGTCAGCTACTGAAGTCTCTTTTTCCAGGTCAGATTGCCAGCTTCAGACCGTCCACATATTTATTAACAAAACCTGCTACCTTGCACCCTGCCTTAGGGCTGGATTTTAGCTGTTTACTTAGTGGAGTATGAATATGACATGACTTAAGAAGACACAATTTAGTCAATGGAAGCAAAAATCCACCTGTTTTCCTCAGGTTTGACACACATTCTCTCTCTCTGGCACACGTGGCATAGCCTATGGCCCCAGCCTCATTAGAACTAACTTTACTTCCCTTCCTGGAGCTACCACTTATGATCATAATGTTCAGAAAAATTACCTTAAGGGTAGAACAGAGACATAAGTAATTTTGCAGGCATAGTTTCAGTACTGGAAGGCCATTTAACTTCCCTTATTATGTAATATATTTTGGATTTTAACATATGATTATTTGAGACCAAGAGAGACAGTTCTTCCCTCCTGGTAGAAATTCTGCTTTCCGAACCTCAAAGATAATAAAACTTGCAATGCTGATGTCCATTTATCTTATTTGCCAACATTAGAAATTGTAATTGTATTTCTTCTTTTATATCTCTTTTCAGCAAGCTCTTTTCCCATCACCTTTTGTTTTTCTCTGTCTCTTGGGGCTCAACCTTGTCAGTGTTCTAGTTCACTCACATTTCACATTGCTGGTCAAGATAATGTGCTTAGGGTTATGAAATGTTGATGGATGGCCAAATGAAGCTTCGATGTCATAGACCTCTAAATCTATTGTATTTAATTAGAAATTTCTTAGGAACTCTCAATCCTTTAAATCCTTTCTTGAATAAAATCTGTAGGGAGACATGGTATTTTGTTTTCTGTAACAACACCAGCAAGGGTAGAGAAAAAGTTTGGCATTGATCAAAACTAGCTCCATGAATCCAGGCTCATCTCAGAGGAGGTTGTTGAATGAGCCAAGGCCTGTGCTGCACAGGCAGTAATCTCTGTATGTGAGGTTGGTCACAGGACTTTTAGTTAGTCAGTGTTGTCTATATATTACAATTACCAGCTCTGACAGTCACGAATAATTTGCAACTTCTATGCATTTTGAAAAGATTGAACCAAAACTGTCTTGTTAAGGATATTGTATTATGGAAAGGAAAGGATCACATGATACAGTGGGGTGTTTGTTTTTGTTTTTTTTTTTTTTTTTTTTTTTTTTGTTTTTTTTTGTTTTTTATGATTATCAGAGTGTCATTCTCTTCTGAAGCTAGGAATTAGAATGGTAATAGTAGGATTGGTAGGACCGTGCTTCCCTTTCCCCACCAGAGTATATACAGGGCTTTCCATACCATGTAACTCGATGTCTACTTTTTAAAAACTTCTTCTAAAGCCAAACTCTGAGAAATATTTCATAGTGAAAGCAATTGACAAAGCTCTAAACTTCCTCTTAGGTGTCTCTAACCTTTAGCTGAAGACTTTTCAGAAGCTTTTTTGATAATTAAGAAAGGAACACAAACTGTCCTGGTATTTAAACTGCTTATAGTAGATGAAAAAATCTCTGTAGTAATCCTGTTTTCACTCAGTCTCTAAAATGGTCCATTGGCCGTAAAAATGATCACGTGCCCTCTCAGTTTAATGACAAATATGTTTTGAAAATAATACTGACATTTGGAAGATTCATTTAGTCATTTTGCAATCGTGCACGTGTGACCAGTCAGTAAACTTTTCAAGTTAAGTTAAAAAAAAAAAATTGTGAGCAAGTTTTTATGACTTGAAATGGTACTAAATATATGGCTGTATCTTCAACCAGCACAACCACAGTTTACCTTGAATGATGTCAGTAAAACCGCTCTCTTTTGGTTTTGTTAAGGACACAATGACCTATGCAGTTCCAACTTGAAATAATCAGCTTTCTCACTCACTCAGGAGAACATTGCCAAATTCAAAACTTTAATACTTTTAAGCTGTGAGGGTTTAAAGTGATGGATTTGCTCAGGGTTGGGAGGAAAAATTTAATCTGACTTCTTGTTTTGGATTAAGAAAAGTGCTTCCAGAGCCCTGAATCTGAGAGAAGGATGGCCTCACACTGGTCCATAATAGCAGCACTTCTCTTGGAATCTGTGGCTCTGCAGGGATTATGAGAACATGGAATTTGGAGAAAGAAAATTTGGCTAAGTCAGACAGTTTATTCCCCTGAAATATGTGAATATTCCATAAACAGAAGAGAGACTAGCCCTTTTGTGTAAATCCTACTGAATTTAGATAGTGGGGAGAACAAAGCTGTAGTAGCAGCTATTAATAAAGCATATGAGTTGGGAATGCATTAAGATGAAAATTTTTGTATAAATTATTGCACTGTCCTGGAGTATGTTTCTGATTGATTGTAAAGATTTTAGTCATAACCAGGTGTCATGAGAACCTGGAAGAAGTGATTGTGATGGTACAAATTCACGGGGTCTTTCCATAGAGGTGTTATTATTGTCGTCTAACTTCAAATTCAGCTTTGGCTTGTTAAGTGCCTTAACAAAATCTGAGTACAGCCCTCCTCTTGGCAGAAGCTCACGGGCTGAAGATGCATCTTTCTCAGTAATTGTATAGACACGGCTTTATTTATGTGGTTGGGAGACAAAAAGACAAAAATTTGCAGCACTACTCACTGTGCCAGCTCTTGTAACAGCCTCAGACCTTTTATAAATTTGCAGATAAGCCTGTGTATGATGTTCATATGGATCTTTCATTTTTACCTGCATATCACTGAGGTGTACAACACATTCAAACTCTGTCTTTCAGAAATAAAAAGCAAGATAAGAGGTAATTTTGAGTAATTTTTTTTTCCTTTTTCCTGGCTCTGCTTAAAACTACGTTTTGTTAAGTTTTCCAGATGATGCCCTTCTGTCTTTTGGCAATTCTAACCACATGGAATTTGAAGACTGCTTTTATATATAATGGATTTTCAGATGTTTGACAACCTGCTTGAACCTAGATGCAGTTTCAGACTTGGTTGTCATGTTCTGAGATCTGTCATCCTGAGCAAGGGTGAGATAGTCTTAGAAGAAGCAAGCCTGGGATTTCCATGGAGTATATGCTAAAGATGTAGTCAAAGACAAGCAGAGGGAAATGCTTTTTTCCCACTTTGAGGTATCTGTTGCGGTGTTTGCCTGCTTCTCTTTTATACCAAAGGTGTGAGTTTATTTGTCTTTCTTATTTATTACTGTACCACTGATCTTGGACCAGATGTTCTAAGTCCTGTGCATCTTGAGAGCAGCAGGTTTACTGGATGTGTGCAGGCCATCTGCACCCTGCACATGTAACAGATCCACTCCTTCCAAGAACTGTTAGATTTACGAAACTTGTGCAATGTGGCTTGCACACCTAGCAAATGACGAGAGGAATTGCCGAGATCTCGTTCTTCTGAGGGTTTAGAAAGAAGAGAAATGTCTTTCACTGCAGGAAAACTGACCTTAAAGAAGGAGGACTGTTTCCCCATTTGGGAAACTTATTCTGTGAGGTTTGGACAGAAGACAAATCCAGCAACTGTGAGAAACCTTAGTATCTGAGGGAGAAAGCTGTTCAACAGTTAATATGGCTTCAGGCTCTGTAATCCCCTGAGGCAGGAAGGCAACCTCTGTGCCTTAGAAACTCCTTCAAAGTGTCAGCCTTGTCAGTGTGGCACTTGTGAACCACTGCACTGGAAAGCCACAGGGCTTGTAAAGGCTTCAGGTCCCAGACAATCAGTCTGGTAGAGAACCTTGGAAGCGATGCAGCTGTCCACAGCAATGGGAAATGGGCAAGACACCAGGTCAGTTTCTTGTACACAAATTAATCACCAGGAGGTAACTGATGATGCTGAAAATAAAAAGGCAGGAAGAAAGCATCTCAAGTGGAATAATGAAGCAATGAAGAATTTCACTGCGGAGAAAACTTTGAATGAGTGGGAGATAACAGCAGAAGATGTGAATGACCCCATACTCTGTAATACTTGCAAAAGGGAAGGCAGTTAAAGCATATTAGCTGCCATACAATAGATTGTATTGAAGTCCTGACAGGTTTCTTTGGTTTCCAGTTACTTAGGCAGTCAGAATTAACCATGAAAATGTTCAGGAGTATTTTACTCTAAAACAATGAGATATAAGGATTTATCTTTTTAAAAAAAATTTATTTTAAAGAATACTGTATTAAAAGAAGTTGAAATCCATAACAGTGAAAGTCCATGACTGAAGAGAAAATTTCACAATTTAATGCAGCAAGAGCCTGATTACAAACGAGATTGTGACTGGATCTGGAACAAATCACTGGAACATCATGAAATAACTCTTGACAAAATACTTAGAGTTTGTCAAACTAACCAGGTGCCCAGTTCATAATGAAGGAGAGGACATAACTGAGAATCCAAAACAGAGCAAAGAAAGATACTTGATGAAGATATAATTGGAATCCTACAAGAGCAGCATCTGGGCCTGCAGATTGCGTGGAAAAGAGCACAAGCCATAAAGAAGGTATGCACTAGATTACATCACTGTGAAATAGTGTGTAAGAAGCAGCATACAGGAGATCAATGACAGCACCATTTGCTCTGGGGGATTCTTCATAAGAGCAATTCATCAGAAGATGAATGGACTATCACCCTGAAAGCAAGTAAGACATTTATTCATTTTAAATTGGATACTGCTGCACATGATAGTGTGTTGATTGAAATAATGTTATCCTCCTGACAAGAAGCAGATAATGGAGAGTCAGCGGAGGTTTACAGGGGTAAGATAATAGCAGCTAAAGTTAACATGAGGGTAACTAAAGTGGACAGTTGCAGTCTGTATTAACTTTATGGAGAGGAGCACTCATACAAAAAATAATGTGTCAAATCTTTGTTCTAATCAGGACAATGTTCTCATGAGAGAGGACATGAGGACAGTGTACCTGAGGAAGCATCAGAGGACACCAGCTAGGGAACAAGCTGTCTTTGAGCAGAACGCACAGCAGCGGAGAGAGTCAGCCTTCCTCCAGTCCCTCTTCCTATTCAAATTCCATTCCTCTGAAGGAAGAGGCGGAAAAAAAAAGAAAAGATATGGGTGAGTTTATTACCTCAGCAATCGGGAAATGCATAGGAGAATGAGCTGTGGCTACACTGTTTATTCATCTCTAGAGAGAAAAATAGGGACAGAATGTTTTCTGTCTGGAAAGACCAGAGGAATTGAATAAATACCAAAAAAAAAAGAAAAAAAAGTCACAGTAGTTGTTAGGGGATAATTTTCAGAGATGTTCTCTGATACCAAATTTTTTTATATGCTGGATGTAGCAGCAGGATTCTGGGGAAAGTCTTTGGAAAAACACAGCACAGGTTTTATGTGTTTTCCATGTCTTGTTGAGAAAACCCTGCTTCTTCAGACTTCCATTTATGTTGTGCTCAGCATTCCATTTTTATAACAAAAATAAAAATTTTGATAGCACAGAAGAAATTGGGGCACCATAGAAGATATTTTAATGTGGGAAAAACACTAAAAGAAGCTGAAATGTCAGAAGAGAATAACTAGAAGCTCTGAGCATCCTGGAACAGAACCAAAGCTGCTGGGTTAGTGTGATGCCAGCGAAATGTAAATTTTCTGTAACATAAATAACACACCTGAGAAAGAAGGTTATTTGGCAAGACATTTAGGTAACAGTGAAACCACTGCTGTTGACAAAGAAACAGGAGATTTCTGGGAATGATGGATTACATTAGGACAATTGTACCTTATACTGCTGCCTGAATAAATAAATAGAGAATGCTCCTACACAATGACATTGCCTGACCTTAATAAAAAGTCTAAGAAGTAAAAAGAATTAATTTGGGAGGATGGTATGCCCAAAACTATATTGTCCACAGGTGTTTCAAAGAAGTATTTTGGGATTTCAGTGCAATCTTCTTGCAGGAAAGTGGTCACAGCTAGAGACCAGTGGTTTATGAATAGTAGATGCTAACAGGAAATGAGAGTTAATAAGCTCAGATAGAAAAGGAGGCTTTGGCATGGCTGTAAAAGACTTCATGTCTTAGTTGTGGGAGGCCTTAGCTATTACTATTTTATTAGCTGAAATCGACTGCAAACCACTTATTGCTGTTACTGAAAATGACCTTGTGAACACTCCAGAGAATTCACAGCTTACTTTTATTTTTTTCAACTACAAATGGATGATTTTTAAATTGAATCTGAACCTGGAAGAGATTTGGATATACAGACTCGCTCTTCAAATTATTTGAAGTTCAACATTAGTATATTTTGCAAATAAAAATAGACTTTGTGTTCTGAGGTGGGCTAAGGACCTTGAGTTTCAGACTGACTACTTAGGATGAGACTCTACACAAAGTAATAAAGATTAAAATTATAGTGGCAAACCCAGCATGTTGCTCATCACTCTTATCAGTGCAAGGGGAGCTACTACCACCGCATGAAATCCTGTTTCAGGAATCACGACTAGTAGCTTAGTAAAAGGTATGTGAAAAGTAGTTATAGAGGTTGATAGGGGTTCCTTGAAGAAAAAAAGATGTAGCAGAAAGAAGAGAGTTAATTTGACCTTAAATGAAGAAGCTCTTAAGATCTGCTGCCTGTGCCAGAAATAAAGATCAAGATGTGGGAAAGTGTTGTACTGATGGTACAGAGAAATAACTCACTGGAGGAAAGCACAAAAAATAGATTATTTACCGAGATTAGGGAAAAAAAGTCCAAAACAGAATACTATGAACTAAGTACTTACTATTATTCTGACTCCTGTGAGATGATTTTGTTGGAAAATACAAGTAAGGAGTTGATGATGGACCTCAAAGATCTTTTCTTTCCTGATATACCATATTTGAAAGCAATGAGCCAGAGTTAGCTGTGCATGAACGTGAGCAGTTTGCAGTGCAATATTGGCTTAATCACGGGTTTGGATGGCAAGGTGTTGGTAGCAGGGGGACTACAGGGGTGGCTTCTGTGAGAAACTGGTAGAAGCTTCCCCCATCTCCAATGGAGCCAATGCCAGCTGACTCCACTGAACACGCCACTGGCCAATGCCAACCCCATCAGTGATGGTGGTGCTACCTCAGGGATAACAGATTTAACAAAGGGGGAAAACTGTACAGGGGCAACTCCTCAGGAGAGAGGAGTGAGTTTATGTGAAAGAGACAACTCTGCAGACACCAGGGTCAGAGAAGCAGGACAGGGAGGAGATGCTCCAGGCAGCAGGACAGAGATTCCTCTGCAGACCGTGGTGAAGACCATGGTGAGGCAGCTGTGCCCCTGCAGCCCATGGAGGGTCCCACTTTGGGGCAGGTGGATGTCTGAAGGAGGCTGTGACCCCATGGGAAGCCCATGATGGAGCAAGCTCCTGGCAGGACTACTGGACTCATGAAGGGAGGAGCCTGCACTGGAGCCCGTTTGCTGGCAGGACTTGTGACCCCATGGGGGACACATGCTGGGGCAGGCTGTTCCTGAAGGACTGCACCCTGTGGGAGGAATCCATGCTGGAGCAGTTCATGAAGAGCTGCAGCCCATGGGAAGGATTCACACTGGAAAAGTCCGGGGAGGACTGTCTCCTGTGGGAGGAGACCCATGCTAGAGCAGGTCAAGAGCATGGTGAGTTCTCCCCCTGAGGAGGAAGGAGAAAATTGCAATTGAAGCCGAGCCCAAGAAGAAGGGAGAGTTGTGGGGAGGCTGTTTTAAGAGTTAGTTTTTATTTTCTCATTATCCTACTCTGATTTGATTAATAATACAGGAAAAACATTTTCCCAAGTCAAGCCTGTTTCACCTGTGATGGTACCTGCTGAGTGATCTCTCCCTGTCCTTACCTGCATCCATGAGCCTTTTGTTATATTTTCTCTCCCCTGTGCATTGGAGGAGAGGATAGAATGGCTTTGGTGAGCACCTGGTGTCCAGCCAGGGTAAAGCAACCACACCAGCGATCTGCTAGTCCCAGTGAATTTCTGTCCAGAAGATGGGTGAAAAGTGGTGTGTAAAACTGGAAACAAATGAAGTGTGTTTAGACAATAGGTCTCCAGGTCATGAACTAGCCAGGTGAAGCCGATGTCCTGTCTTCTGATTGGAACAGGTCTGATCTTCTAGAGGAAGTGAGATACCACCTCAGACACTGTTGGACAGTTTAGTTATTATCATGACTTCATGTGTTTGCATTAATAACGGTTTTAATTACAGCTGTCGTTACATTCTGCCTTGGAATGGAACGTGTGGTATTTGGGGCTGTGCCTTCAAAGGCTCAGCAGCTTGGCAGGGCACTGTGAGGCTCTTGTTGCAGCACACAGACAGCTGGATGCAGACAGAGGATTATTCCCAGAACCTCCAGTGCTGAGTAGCACTGAAGACCACAGAGAGAAGAGCTACTGAGGGCCAGCAGACAGCCTAGAGGCAACTTGCCCTCCACCTATGATTGATCAGCTAAGACCCTGTGGGAGATAGGCCATTTGCTCTTGCTGGCAGAGGAGATGCCAACCCACCCAGAGAGAGGGATTCTGAGAAGTATCTGAAAGAGGAACCTCAAGGAATGTCCCTCCTCCCTCTGGCAGTCATTCCTGCGGGAAACACTGCCTGCCTCCTAAGGAGGTGGTGAGTCCCAGGGACTGTGGTACCTCAGTCCTTCTGCCCAGATCCTCCTGCCCATTTTCAGGGCTGCGAAAGGCCTTTAGGATTTGGTACATGGACAGTAGAAATTGTAAGACTTGCATTAATATGAATAGACTGACAGGTATTGCAGGTGAGACATTTTTCTGGTATGTACAACTTAACTCTGGCAGGTTGAGATGGTGCGACTTGGTTCCAAGCCTAATAAACCAATAGAACGTGTGTTTACTATGAATGGGCTCATTCATTTCAATGGCAGTGTGTGTACACACGTGTTTGTGTGTGTGTGTGCATATAGAGAGAAGAGAATCCCTCTTCTCCCTTCTCCTCATGGCTTATATCATACAGCATGCCGACATATCCAGACTAGCAACTCCTTCATAAGGAATCTGAAATACAGAGTCCAAGGGAAGTTTAACAGCTTCATAGCTTGTAATTCTCTTTTGGCCACATTTTGTTTGTCAGGGGGAGCACAAGAATGAGGCCACACATAATTTAACACCTTTCCCTATTTAGAGTTTGTTAGTTTAACTTTTTCTGAGATTGTTTTTTTAAAAAATGTTTGTCTGAATTTAGTAGTTGTGAAGGAAAGTGACAGCCCTAAAGACCGTAGTTTTCCTTGCAGAATGGGCACGGGATGAGCTCCAGCAGAGTGCATTTCCTCATATTACCACCCTGATTTGACCTTGAATGACCTGTTGCAGGGCCCAGCAGAGTTGGTTCTCATATCTTTCCAAGTCCTTGGCCTTTTTGTGAAGACTGACAGCTGGGCTGTGGCAAGTGTGGCAGTGCTTCTGGGAGGCTGATCTATGTCCAGATCAGAGCCTGACTTCTTTCACATAGGCACAGTGTTATAATAACCTTTCCAATACTAAGGAGGCTGGTGAGCAGAGCTAATGAGACAGAGATCTCAGGGTGAGTATTTCAACGCCTGCAGCCATGGAAGTGCCACCTTTCCCAAAGGCTCTATTATTACAGCTGTGCTTAGGCTCTAATACTTTCTGGGCCTTGTACAAACTCACAGCAAGACACAACAAAATGTGGGAGAAGAAATGCTTAAAGCTACAACTCCTTCAACCAGGTCTCTTTAATACAAGAACAGAGCTGTGGGGACATAAAATATCTTTCCCTACCATGGTTAAATGTACAAAAGTACTTGGCTATTCCAGTGTCCTGGCTAGCACAGCACATTGATCCTGTGGTGTTTTGAAGGTGAGTGATGAGAATCTGAACTTACGTCCAGCAAGTAGGTAATGACTCAGGCAGCAAATTTATATGTTGCTGCACCCCCAGAATTTAATATGTTTTGGGGGGTTTTGAATACAAACTCCCACTCCTGAATTTACTTTAGCAAAGACTTATTAAAGACCACTCCATCACTTTTCTCAACAAGGACTCTTCAGTCTAGGCACAGTGTCTTCAACCCTTGTGCTGACATCACCATAGGGGCTGGTGTGTTGGCCACTACAGTTCTGTGTTCACTCCACTTGCACCTCAAGGTGAATACTCTCTAATCCAGAAGCCAGGTGGTCTCATGGGGCTGGTGCTACCCTCCAGCTTGTAGTGGAAGCCCTACAGAGTGCCACTGCAGAGTGACACTGCAAGAAAGCTGCTAGAACCCCGTAGGAAGTCAACTCATGTTGCATCAGTGTTCTTGGAATGTCATGTGGCATTTTCTTCCTGTGCAAGAAAGGAAGTGTGGAGCTGTACAGGAAGATTTAGGCAGATCACCAGGTGGTCCACAGTAGGGCCTTCATTCCAATTGCATTGGAGCAGAATCCTGCAGGAAAGCATGGCCTCTATTCCTGCACATCTCTGAATTATGAGGGTTAGCATTTAGAGGAACCCTTATTTTAATGCACCACTCAGTTCTTCCCACTAATATGTGATGAAAATCTGAGTATGGATTTTGATTTCATTGCCTGGAAGCATGGCTCTCAGCATTTTTTCTTCTGGGTATCTATTTGTGGCTGTAATTAAGAGAGAAACATTTAGGATCTGTTTATCAACACCTTGCAAAATTCTGGCATTGTTAGATCCAGAAGGTTTTTTTGGTTCATATTTGTAGAATACTACTCTCTTGTAGTTAGTCTTTTTCATATAATATCAATGTTAGCAATGGCTGGTGAAGAAACCACTATTATTATTCATTAACTCTGGTCTCTCAGAGGAACCATATGTGCAGAGCAGAGGGAAAAGAGTACTGTTGTTTTTTAATACTCAGTCACTGCTACTGATTAAGTGTTTCTTTATTTTTCTCTTTCCTTTTTTTTAAAAAAAGAAATGGAAAAAAGGTGTTTTTCTGAAGCCTAAATGCTGGGAGAATTGATTTTCTCTGGGTGCCACAGTGTCTTCAGAAAGTTTTAGTCCTGTGGGCCACACTGATATCAGCCAGAACTTGTTTTAAATGATATCTGTAAAAAATTCATGGTTAGATTCCTGCATCTCAGGTCACAGGAGAGTGTGACTATTAACAAGTTCCAGCTGCTTTATGGAGTTTCACCAGCCATTTGTGGATCTTTAATTTTTTTTTTTTTTTTAGGAAATCTTTAACTGCCTTTTTTTCCCCCCTGGATGTATATTAAACCTTTAAATATCTTTTTTTTTTTTTTTTAAAGTTCACATTAAATACTCCCTTTGTGTCCCTTCTGAGGAAGCCTTTAATTACGTTAGTTAAAACAAAAAAAGGAAGAAAAAGAAGGGATATGTCTGATTTGGCTCTCAGTTCTCTGTGATTGTGCCATCTCCTCTAGTCATGTTTTTTGTATTTATTTTCTCGGCAAGGGGCCTGTTTTAATACTGCAGCTGATGATCTAAAAATGCGTGAGCTATGTTTTATTATACACAAGCCACATAATATGGATGAACGGCTCTCCTGGGCTGGCTGAGCTGTGCTCCGCTCGGGGCTGCAGAGAGCAGCTCCAGTCAAGCCTCTCACTCTTTCCCTTCCAGGTCCCTGCTGGAGCCTCAGCAGCCTCAGTGATGGTGGTGGCAAGGCAGCACGGTTCAGGCAGTACCTGAGTTCAAGGAGGTCCAACTGTGGCTCCTTGCAGTCTCATCCTGCTCCTCTTGCTGGAGCCAGTCCCTCCCAGCAGATTGATGCCACCTAGGAACAACCTTACACCCTCCTCTGAGCTTCTCTGCTTGGCATCGTGCAGCTGCCAGAGCTGGGGCTCAGAACTGGCCCATCTGCTCTTCCTCCATCACTGTTATTTCAGAACAGGAAAATGCTGAATAAGGAAAACAAATAATAACGATGCTGTTTTTCTGTCTAAATTTAGGGGTCTAAAATTTTGGCTTGAAAATCTTTGTTTGGAAATTTGGGCCCAGATCATGAAGTGAGTAAACACAGTGACTTACTGTAATAGTGTGTTTGAATTTAAATGAGGGTAGGCAAAGGGATTTCTTCACTTAAAGTTGCAGTATTCAGAAAATGAGAGTCCCCTCTAAGATGCATACCGTGAAGAAACCACAAGAATGACCTTTTGCCAAGTGATTATTAGCAGCAACAAAAATATGTAAATTCTTTCCTGCAGATTTGGTGTTTGCCATACTTTTGTTTATCCTACTGCAGACAAAGCCTGAATTCCCTGAATATATATATATATATATATAAAAATAGCTACATCAGACTCATGCAGATGTGTACTTATAGTATATATATATATACATGCACACACAAAAATATAAATATATACATATATACATATATTCTGTATGGGATCATATTATGTGGTTCATCATTCTGGGTAAAGAAGACAAACACAGAAGAAAATAACATTTTAGTCAGTACCTATTCAGGATTTTATAGGAAATCTGGGGCATTGCCATGACAATTCCAGAAATGGTTAGTTAATATCTTTTGTAGTCTTGTAAACACCTACTCATTTACTGCAGCAGCACTGAAAACTTATTAAGAGCACTCGTTCAGTCCAAATATTCTTGGAAAACTCAGAACAACCCTCCTTCTTCAGCATAATTTTTGTTTTTCTCAACATAAATGTAAATTGATACAAATAAATAAGTTCTAATTACCATTAAGCTCTGCATGTCTGCAAAGTTTGGTGTGAAATAGGAAATGCACCTGGAACTGTAGCTCTTATGTGAAATTAATAATAAATGTTTTCTTGCCGACATCAATATGTTTATATTACGGTCATGGGACTCTCTCTGATGCCTAAATTATTTAAGACATTAATTTTTTATCTCTGCTCAAGCCTACTACATAAAGTTGCTGAGTTTCGTATCAAAAATGGTGGTTCAAATCAAATTGATATTGCATTTTAATTAAAGTAGTGTTAGGACACATCTCACAATCTTTACTCAGGCAGAATGTACTAGAGTAGTGAAAACTTTCTTTCCCTCTGCTTCCTGCGTTGCCAGGCACTTTTAGGTTGTGACAGTTAAGGCTAAGACGCAGGAGGAATGGTGAGGGCTCACTTTCATTCCCTGCTGTCTCCAGTTAGGTGCTCCTTCTTGGTGTTCTTGGGTTGGGTGTATTTCATGTGTGGAAAAACCCAAAAGACAAACAGATGACTGTAAATTACTGACCGGTCTTCTGCTTCTCCTTGTTCTAGTGAACACACAGACCTTACCTCCCTTTTAAGTGAGAGGATTTGTTTAAAAAGTGAAAGTAGTGATTTGTCACTGCCAGAAGATAAGATTCAAAAGCCCAACATTCCTCATGGAGAGACTAGCTAGCATCTGGGAAGCTCCCAATGAGACAGTTGTTCTGGAAAATAATGAGACCAAACAACAACTTTTTTCCCAAGAAAGCCCCAACCATAATAAATAAGTGGTCTGGGAGCTCTGGAAAAGTGCTCTTACGATACTTTGAGCCACACTGACTTAAGGCACTAGAGACACCTGAGTTTGAGTGATACTGGCTCTTACAGTGCATTGCATATGGGCTTTTCTTATTCTGCTGGTGACCGTGGTGCAGGGAAAGAGCTGAGCAGCCGCAAGGGGGCCAGTCAACTTGATCAGCATCTCCCCACCATGAGGGAAGCTCTGAGGGAAGAAAGGTCTTGGCCATGTAATTGCCTGAGCTGTCACAGTTTAAGAATTGTGGTTGATCATCAGTAACTGACCACTGATAAATTAATAGCTCAAGTATCTCCCATGTCCCTTCTGTTATCACTTTAAGCCTGCATTCTTCTACACTGCATCATTATCTTGACTTTACAGTTATTTAATTCCACAAAGAATAGCTACTTGTCACTATATCTAAATAAAAATACATGGTTACCTATGGTCAAGTCGGTTAAACTTGGCTGAACACCAGGTGCCCACCGACACACTCTATCAATCTCCTCACCAACTGGACGGGGAGAAGACATAAGAAAAGGCTTGTAGGTCAAGATGAGGACAGGCAGAGATGATAATACCAGTTACTGTCATGGACAAAACAGACTTGACTCAGGGAAATTAATTTATTGCCTATCAAATCAGAGCAAGATAATGAGAAACGAGAGCAAATCTTAAAACACCTTCTTCCCAACTTTCCCTTCATCTTGGGTCCAACTTTGCTCCTTGATTTCTCAACCTCATCCTGTCAAGCACTGCAGGCAGACAGAGAATGGGAACTGTGGTCAGTTCACCACACATTGTCTCTGCTTCTCCTTCTTCCTCAGGGGAAGGACTTCTCACACTCTTCTCCTGCTCCAACATGGGGCCCCTCCATGGGAGACAATCCTCCACAAAATTCTCCAATGTGGGACCTTCCACATGGGCTGCAGTTCTTCATAAACTGCTCCAGTGTGCATCTTCTCCATAGGCTGCAGGTGGATCTCTGCTCCACCATGAACCTCCATCAGCTGCAGAGGGACATCTGGCCCACCATGGTCTTCATCACGGGCTGCCGGGGAATCTCTGCTCTGCTGCCTGGAGCACCTCTTCCCTCCCCTGCTTCTCTGACCCTGGTGCCTGATGAGTTGTTGCTCTCACATACTCTTACTCCTTTTCCCCGTTGCCCTTGTACAGTTTTCCCCCCCTTGTTAAATATGTTATCCCAGAGGTGCCACCACCACCACCACTGATGGGCTTAGCCTTGGCCAGCTGTGGCAGGTCCATCTTGGAGTCAGCTGGCATTGGCTCGATTGGAGATGGGGGAAGCTTCTACCAGTTTCTCACAGAAGCCACCCCTGCAGTCTCCCTGCCACCAAAACCTGGCCACACAAACTCAATACGTTACCTCGAACAATTATGAAAATCTAAGAGAGATTAAACAGAGGTTTAGCAAACAAAAGGACAAAATAGGCAATAGCTACCTGGTCATCAGATAATTGCTAATCCAACAAAACAAGATAAAACAAAGGTTCAGGCAGGTGAAGACAAAGTCAGATGATCTCAGGGTTGCCCAGAGAAGTCATGGAGTCACCATCCTTGGAGGTGTTTAAGAAATGACTGGACAGTGCTATGACTTAGCTGACAAGGAGTGGCAGGGTCAAAGGTTAGACTCAGTGATCTTCAAGTTCTTTTCCAACCTAATTGTCTCTATGATTCTATGATCGTCATGCTTTTTTTCTTTGCTACCTTGTGCATTTACCTGCAACATATCTCACTAAGAGATACATTTTCCACGTCCGATATTCTGTGATGTCTTCAGTAGTCTGCTTTCCTGCAAGGTCTTTCTCCCACAAATTCCCTTTTGTAGACAGGTTTCCAGACAGAACCATTTGCTTGCTAAAGATTCTTGGATTGAATTGGAAATCTTATAAATTCTCTGGATTTAATACATATTAGGCTTTGTCTGCCACAGATCTGATGGTGAGTAGTCGATGTATTTATCAGTTCCTGATGAACATGAATTAATTCAAATGAATGTTACTCCATGAAAAACAAAAGGAACCTCAGATACAGCCCAGGCTTTGCCTTCCTAAGCCATTCTCCACAGATGTATGTCATGTAACTCATTTTACAGACTTTAATTTATGAAGTTTTCACAATACTTCTGCATTTTTAACATAAGAACAGATTTTAATATCTAGATTAAATCTCTTGCTGTAATTAATTCCTGCTGCATTCAGCCTGTTCATCATGGATGTGGAGAACAGCACATCCCCTTCTACCCTGATGTACTCTTTTCCAAGGAAGACTGTTTCAGCATGGCTGTCTTTATAGACAGCATGCAGGAATTTAGGGAGCGGACTGAAACTCCTGTAACAACTTAGGTAGCTGCTACTCGTGGGAGCATGCTGCCCATCTCCTGTAGGTGAACGGTCTCTGCCATTCTGTATATCCAAGTCTTCAGCCTGATGGCAAGAGTCAAAGTGCACTGGAATCAGTAGCAGGCTTAAGCCTTTACTGACTTAAGGGGCCTAAAAAAAATAAAGAACCCATACTAGTGTTGACCTCTAACAGATGGTAGCAAAATGACTGCTACAGAAAACACTGTGACATAAGAATCACATCCGGCTTGGCGGTGCTGGAAGGGACTCTACAAAATCCCACATAAAACCCCGAATGTCTGTGAATGTTTATAACTTAAAAGTTAGTGCAGGTTTGGAGACTGCTCAGACTGATGGAGAGCTGCCTGAATACACTGGAGGAGAAGTGGTTCTCTGCCAGTCTCATCCTCTTTCTGGTTACCAGCACAGATACCTTCCCTCCTCAGATCAGTTATTCCAGATCTCTGCTGCTGTGTGAAAAACATGTTAGGAAAGGGGTTTTTTGAATGGCAGGTGGTTTTTTTCCCCCCTCTTCTATGGCTGAAGCAACATGCATCATTTTTACAGCATATCCAACCCATAATTTCTGACTTGTGTCAGGTTCCTTCTCATATGAATAGCAAAGTATGAGCTTATCATTCTTTTTCCTAAAATAGCATAGGTGTAAAATATTTGTTAATCCTCTGCAATTAGGGTATAGAGCAGGGCTTGAGTTGCTTCTCAGTGAAACCATAATCACAAATATTTCTTGTATTACATTATGCAATGTGAAGGCTCTTGCTAATTCCTTGTCTCTGTGGAATGGGCATGTGTTTTGGCTCTGTAATCTAAAAGTTCAAGACTAGCATTTTCCTGATTCTTGTTGTCCTGCATCTTATAAGCTGAGTATTTGAGAGTAGCATGTTTATTTATATATGTTGCTGCTAATCCAAACTGTCTGCTAAACTAATCCCTTGTTAAAATGAAATCAAGTCAGCTATTTTAGATTACAAAGTTAAAACAATCGCTCAGCCAGACACTTCACACATCTGTTTTATTTCTCCTGAATAGGTATGCAGCTTTTCTTACATTCTTCCTCAACAAAAGTGCCACCAATTAGCTATACTTTTCTTTCATTTTTCTCTTGTGACCTAAGTCTTGTTTTCTCAGTTCTTTTGCTGATTACTTTTGAAATGCTGGCTTTTTCACATGTTTGTTTTCTTTCTCAGCAATACATTTTAAAAAGGATAAAAATTTCATGCTTATTACTTGTTAATATGTTATCATACTCTATTACCCAAATTCGGACCAGAGGTAATTCTAATGTGGGAAATGCCAAAATAATACATTCTTGGAGATGAGATCTTAGACAGATATGGAAACCCAAAGTAGGCTTTGATTTACTTACAGTCTGCAGGAAATGAAGCATTACGGTCGAAGTGGTACATAGAGATTTTAACTGAAGATAACTTTATTTCCAGCTTTACCTGCTGCTTTGATTTAAAGTGTTTTTCACATCATCTAATTTTTCATAAGCTTTCACATGTTTAAGGTTTGGTTTTTCTTAAGGGATTATATCAGTTTTCATTTTGTGCAGAAACCCCCCTCTTATTTAGTGCATTTGCCAAGCACTTTAAGATTATATCAGGTGAGGGTTGCTTCAGCCTCCTGGAGCCAAAAATGTGGAACAATGGGGTTTACCTCACCACTTTTTAATAAACTGTTTTTCGGACTAGTATTCTGAGAGGAGGTCACTGCTTCAGCCAAGTTAACCTTCAGGCCCAGTTCGGTTTGATATAATTTTATTTATCCACTTGTTTCATTATTCCTCTTTGAAAGGTGGAGAAGAAGAGGCTGACCCCATCTCAGTCCTATATTTAACTTTACATCAACTACTTGGAGATTGTCAGCTGAGAAACTTTCAGGGCTCACCCCCGCCAGAAATGCAAGTGACTGTGCATCATGGAGAAGGGTTATTGCTTCCTTTATACCACAGAGAAACTGAGGCATGGAGAAATTGTAGAATGTCATTTCAGATTGCTCTTTAACATGGGGATGTAACACTGTATCACTCTGTGATGTGGTCAGGAAGCTGGTCCAGCTTGTCTCCCTGAGCTTGTGGGAGCCAGATCTATGTTCTGAGCACAATTTTCCTCTCAGCATCCCTCTTGAGGGTAAATGTCTTATGCTACTGAGCACTATTCCCTTGTTCATGCTATGGGTACATATTTCCCTCACATTCCTTGTAGGTCTTTCAGCCCCCATGCCTGAACCCCCATGCTGCCTTGAATGGTAGCATGTGGTCTTCCATGTTATTAATAACACATGCATACGGGCTTTAAATTCTTCAGGATCTTAACAAGAACATGTGGTTGCACCCTTGGACCCAGAAATAACTCCTAAATGAGGTGTGAAAACACTAGTTGCCTTCTCAAAATTGGGCCAGGAAAGCAGGTCCAGCACAGGCAGGGTCTGCATGTCCTCCCTGTCAAATCTCTCCATCTCCTGTGGTAGCCCCTTAGCTGCTACCCCACAACTGTCTCTAACATGAAGTCAGAGTTGTTGGCTCCAATATACTGGGGGTGGATGAGACAGGAGATTGCATTGAGTTCATTATTCTTGTCTTTAATGAAGTCCAAGCCCTACTGAAATCATTAGAGAGTGACCTTGTTAGGTCAGTTGTCTCTAAACCAGGACATCATGACATCTTCGTATCTTCCATCATTTTGTGATAGTAGGAGGCTGACTAAAGTCAGTGAGAGGGGCAAACCACTCCACAATGAAGCTCAGCTATCCCTAATGATAAGTTTGATGTCTTCATGCCTCATGTGCAGGAAGCCAGCAATCCCTTCTGGCTGCTGTGTCTCAGGGTCTGGCTGGAGTGGCTGCCCACCATGGCAGAGAAAACTGCCAGACATATGGTTAGATTTTTTCTGCCTCCTGTATTTCAGATGTTCTGGGTTGGAGGAGTGACTTCAGCAAGTCAGTGGTGGTACCGTGATCACCTTCCCTCCAGACCTGCACACACCCTGGGCTGCAGTTCCTGCAGACAGAAGGGCAAATTAGTGCCGCATAGGACTGCCACCAAGGTCACAAACTGAGCCAGTGCGACAGTAGAGGCAGATGGGATCACCCTCTTAATGTGTTAAAGCTGAGTTTGACACTGGGGACACATGGAAATCAGCAGGACTTTGTCTGTGTAATTTTTATGAATTTGCTAGAGCACATGGACCCTGTATAGCCTGGATCAAACTCTGCTGTCACAGCTCTAATGACACTCCAGACTCTTTCAGGCCATGTGTCTCCCAGCACATTGTGTCTTTCCTCTAAAACCTGCTAAGATCTCCTCCCCAGGAATGGGAATCACTGCCTTAGCCGTCTCTCCTGACAGCTACATCTGAGCTACTCAATGCTCTCTCTGTAGGTGATGGAAACAAATAAGCACTTATACCATGTGGTTCATACGACTTCTGTTTTTGGAGGAAATGAATTTTGTCTTATAAGTGCCCATTTTCTTTTCATCAGCTTTAACAGGAATTCAGGGTAGCTTGCTCTGACACGGATATCTTCAGAAGACAATTAATGCTATTTCAACACCCTGAATGTGAAAAACACCACACAGCACCTTATAATGATGTTTTTTTGTGAAGGATTGTAAAAGCATATGGCAAGTTAAAGTGTGCAGAGTTTTGTACACCTAGAAAACTTTCTGGATGGGTTGTTACCTAATTTTCTGTTATCCCTGTTCTGTACAGGCATGTTCAGTCCTTAATGAAAAGTGTGCAACTGGATCAGAGTATTAATAATTTGTCAAGCTGCTTAAAAGGGTAGAGGAAAATTTCAGCAAGTCTGCCATGCCCTGTTCTATTGACCTTCTCTTTTCATCAGTAAAAGCAGCAAATAAGAATTAGCAGGGGGTTACCTTCTCAGCTTATGCTAAGTCTCTTGCTGGAGAGGAAGATATTTGCCTAGCCTAATAAGCAAGTATGTAGTGTTAGTTCTATGAAGAAACAAGTTTTGAGAAAGACCATGGCATTTGGAGGAAGTTAGCCTCTCTCTTCTGATCACGATAGTTTTTTCTGTGCTTATTACAGTTAATGTCCAGGTGCCTCTGGGAACTGCAGCAAAGAGTTGCTGCCAGCACCCTGTGACCCACAAATACATTGTGCTCATAGTGTGTTTCCTGCCTGTGGTAGGTGCATATGCAATAACTGCCCAGGTGATGTCCCAGCCCTGCTTTTGCTGTGACATCCATTAAAACTTACAAGTGACTCAGTCCTAGATAATATGCTCAAGGAATTTCTGTATTGGTGGTTTGTGTTAGAATAACATGATGGATTTCTGACATTGATAAAAAACAGGTTCTAGTATGCTATTTTGGACAACTGTGCCATAATAGTAACTGATTGTTGGCAAAAGTCGCATTTAAAACATTTTGTATTCCTTTCTTACAATTCCATTGTTCTTGTAATATAATTTTACATTGCCAGAACACATCAGTTGAAGGACAGTGGACACGAAAAATTCAATGATTCCTGTACTCCATTTTTAAAATTTGAAATATATTTCACTTTCCGTATTATCTCTTTTTCAAGTCTCTTGATACTTTGGTGATTCCCAGTGCTCCTTCCCATGGAGAGCGGACTCCATCTGTGCAGAGGGTGAAAACAGGAAGTTGTTCCAAAAGGAGGTTGGCATTAATTTAAATACAAGGATTTTTGGGCCCTTTGGTTACTTGCAAACATAGGCAGTGCTATATGATAGCATATGATAGTGCTATATGATGGTGTGAATATGGCTTTCCAAGCTGCAGTGTTACAAACAAAATCACAAAGATATTTTAGAGCTCAAATTCTGTTAAATAGTTGAACTTACCCAAATGTCACAAAAAGCTCTGTGGCAAAGTACGCAGCTTCGAATAGGTGAAGTAGGCAAACCTCCAGAACCTAACCTAGAGGCCTTCCTACTGACTGCTTGTCTCTCTGGGAAACATTGATTCTATAACTAAGAGAAATAGGAAGGGGACAACCAACATTACCCCAGACTTCTTACAGTTACACAAATCCAACTGAGCTTCACAAGGGATGCCAGCAAAGAATGGGCTACAGCAAATAGCTGAGACCAAATCTGTGACTGGAATCTGGCAATGCTTTACATCACCAGCATGCCATTTAGGAGCTGGAAGTCTTTTTGCCTGGCAATTTCTTCTTGGTGTTTTTTAAGTGACATTAGTGCTAGTAGGTCTCTGAGGCACTCATGACATGCTCCAGTGTCTTCACTAAGCTGAGAAGTACTATGCATGCTCTTGGTTCTCAGAGGCTTCAGGGGAGGCACATTGCAGTGGTTAGTTTTGTTGAAGGCAACATCTTTCACCTTGTCTGAAACTACAGAGTTGAATCTTTAGTTTATTCATTCCTTATGTTTAATGATTTGTTTGTCTTTTTTTATACCAAGGAATGTTTTTCCTATAAGTTTTGCTAATTGAGAAGCTGATATTAAGCTGGTGCTTTTGCTTGATCCCATCCTTTGAACCAAAAAAAAAAAAAAAGAGCAAAAGACACTCTTTATAAGAAGAGGAGGACACTGCATGGGATGGGGGTAGGGAATAAGGGGGGAGAAGGAGGAGGAGGAGGAGGAGGAAAGAGGGTTGTGCAGATTTCCTGCCCACACTTCAAAAGGGGCTCTCTTCTCCTGTATTATTTCCTTTCCCATTAGCTTCACTTTGTTGGCTTATGGTTCCAAAATGCACCAGGAGTCAACTCCAGTGCAAACCTGATATTAAAAACTAACAGGCTAATGCCAGGGAAAACACACTCTGCTCCTGGTTTCAAAGACAGATTTTCTTTTTTCATAAGTGCAGCCATGCTTTTCTAATAAAAATTCATTAAACAATGGTTATGAAAGATGAAGGGTGGGGGAGGGGGAAGGGATATAATCAAGTGAGTCCCTTTGAACTCACTTGAAAAAATACAAAAGCAAACAACCAAGCTGTTAGCGTCACACGTTTGCCTTATGAACAGAGGGGCCTGTCCAGGTTTGCTCACAGTCCAGGGAATAAAGATGAGTTAAGCACCTTACCTAAACCTCTCCCTCCAAAAACTGTAGGATTTCTATTCTGTAAACATGGACGTGGAGGCTCTTTTGTGTTGCTTCAGTTTACATTATTGTGGGTCTAAACGAGCCTCATAGAGACTGCTTAATTCGTTTATGTAAAGTAAAAACAAATGTAGAAGCCCTCGCTATTTTTTATTGTTAACATCCCATTGGGAGGCAGGAGAGTAAATATTTTAGAAGTTTAAAGCAATCTACTTAAGCTTAATAATAATGCTGGGTTTCAAGTAACAGAGAAGAGTACAAGTCACTGGAAGATCAAAGATTATGCTGAGTTTTATAGCAAATCTGGGCAAAGATCTCCTGGGAGGGGTAAATCTTCAGAACTCTCCTTTCCCAGTCTTTCATGGTGATCGTTTGACATCTATGGAACAAGAAAGTGAGGAAGAGAAAATTCAGGCAGTTCTCCTATGTCCAGAGAAATAGGAAGCTGCAAAACTGAAGGAATGCTGAATTTTGGCTAGTTTATATCTTAAAAATTATAAATTAAAAAAAAAAGAGAGAAAAAGCAAAAGAAAAATAAATGTGTCAGAAATACCCTTTCTTTTCCTGGGTCAGTTTGTAATCTTACGTTAAATGAATTTTTAGTGAGTCATCTCTAAATAAGATTTCTGGCAATTTTCCTGGGTTTATGTTAAGTGCTTGTGCTTGTCAGCAAATATTCAGAATAATTTTCAGAATCATATGTTGAGAGACACTAGACACTCTTTGCACTCCTCCCAGCCACGCTGCCCCTTTCATCTGAAATGACAAGAGTAGAGTGCTACATTCTGGGCCATGGGCATGACTGCACATAAAAAAAAAAAAGGAAGGAAAAAAAGGAACACCAAGCAGAAGAGCTGATAATGAATCATGCCACATAACAATACTGTAATATCAGGTATGTGTGTCTGTGGATGTGTTCAGGGGATTGATATTTAGAGAGCATAATCAAGAATCTCTAACATAGGAACAGAAACTGGGCCACATTATTTTCCCATGGCTGAGAAACTTTCCACTGGCCTGGCTTTCAATTATAAAAACACTGGAGTCCTCAGCCATTACACCAAAGCTTGTAAATTTCCTAATGAATATTTAAAATAACCCTATGGAGTTTTTTAATGTTAATGTATTTCAGCCTTTGACTAACACGAATATCCTACAGGGCTACCATCGTGTTAAGCTACATGGTTAATTCCATTCTTTTATTTTAATGCTAAAATGTAGCGCCAGAGAAAAAATATAATAAATCTTTGTTTCATCTTCTCCTGGTGTACATTTTATGTTTTTGTTTGATTTTTTTTTTTTTTTTGCGCCACAGTGAAGTTCCAGACACAGAGCAGACGCACACAGCCAGTTTCTTTCTAGGCTCTCTCACAGCACAAAAGTGACATGTGCACTCCCCTCACCCCCAAAAAAGCAATTATTGAAAATCAATACCATAATAATGGCGAGCAGTGCTATGTTTTTTCCTTGATAGCCAATTATGAGCAATTTACTAAAGTTGTCAACTCGTGGCAAAACAAATAGTGTTAATAGTATAGATTTCATAAAGACCTATCTGTCTTGTTATTGCTGCAGTCTGAGCAGTGTTCCAAGTTCAGGCTGGTAATGGAGCAATAACTCATGCAGCGATGGAGAGAGTACCATCACCAACCCTGGATGCCTTAGGAGCAGGGGGACTGAGCACTGCTGCCATGCAATATGTCCAGCTGTGATTCCCTTCCCATAAATAACCACCAGCTTTTTATAGGAAAGTTGGGGGACCATAATACCTAGAAATTTCTTGAGTACTTTTGGGGTGTTTTAAGACAGTGTGACAAACCACTGTGGTATTTTTAGAAGAATTTTGGGACTATGAAGTTAATGCCGTGTTTTTCATTGCTGACTTCAGGCCTGAATGCAGGAAATGCAAGTTTGTCATGTGTCTGCATAGCATCTATCACAACGGGAACTTCTCAGCGCTACTGGCACGCCATTATGTGCCAAAGGAGTATGAAAGTGATGTTAATGTAGTAGATGAAAAGTTTGGTATCAAATCAAACAGATTTATTTCTGTTGATGACAGTTTTCCTAAGCCAAGTTCTGTCAAAGTGCTTTAACTGTGGGAAGTTGTGTCTCATACATTGCAGCAAACATGACAGACTCCACCTCCCTGACAGACACAGAGCTGATCTCGGCATTGCACACTCACAAATGAGTTCTCACAAAGCAGGGCCACGTCCTGCTTTTCTGTGACAGAAAAGGGCAGCAGAGAGAAGGGAAATAAAAAGCTCGGTGGATCTGACGTCTTACCACCAGGGGAAAAAGTGTGAAGGGCCAAGTTTCTTTCTCGGGTCCATGGAAAATCCACAGAAATGAAGGATGCTCATGTGGGGTCAGACATGCTGTGTATGTCTGCACAGCTGAGGTTCACAATGAGTGGAGCTTCTCTTTATACCCTTAAAAGTGGGCTAAAATGTATTCTGGTGCTAGCCAGAATGCTGAGCATGCTGGCGGCAGCATGCTGAGAGGAGACCCACGGTTGATTGGTCCAAGTGGCCCACGTTCCTGCTGAAAGCTCCCAGAGGATGGGACAGAACTGCACTGAGCACATGCCCACCCAGGCTGAGCTCAGCCATTTGCTCAAGTCCGGGCTTTGAGCTTGAACCTGACTACAAAGCTGCAGTCCAGCCCAGATAATGAATTGAAAAGGTCTTTGGGGCAGGGGAATTCAGCCTGTTCTCAGGTTTCTTTGTGCTCCAGCTCAGCTGTCCACCTCTCTAGGAAGCCACCATTCCTAGTCCCAAGCTTTGCCTCTGTGTAGGTGCGAAAACAAGGTGTGGGAACACAAACCAGTGTCAGCAACTGTTCACTCTTCTGAATACATGAAGGACAGTTGTTCACAGAGAGTTTTCAAGCTGTGTCCATCTTCTGGTCTCTAAGAAGCACATAAAACCACAACAGTAAGGTGTTGCTCCAGGGACAGAGGGAGAGGAAAAATGAGGCTTCTTTTAAGCTCCTACTCTTCCTGCCCTCTCAAAGATGCATGCAGGTGTGTGTGTATATTTAATATTTAAATTGAGTTTCTTCCTGTTTTATACCTTCCCTACTAAGCACTGGAGGAGTGACACTGGCCTTCCAATTGCAAGGAGCTGGCAACAGCTGTGTCTGGTGCAATGTCTGCCACACACATGTGGCACTCCCTCATGACTGTCTGGTGAGGGTCTGAAGACAGCAGCAGCACTTGCTGGCAATTTTTAGACACTGATCTGCTTTCTTTTAGTGCATCCTGGGCTTTGGAGCAAGTGCATGCTTCACTCTCCCTCCCTAGGAGCAGCTGTAAGTGGAAAAGGGGTGTCTACACTGGGAACTCACTCCAAATGCTCCCTTAAGCTGCCTTGTCTGTTTTAATCTGCAATCCCCTTTCCCACATACTGGAACAGCTGCTCTGCTGCAAACTCCAGCTGGTGCTCATGGGGTGCCTTAAACGCCTAGAAGTGTTTCTCTGCTGGAGACTGTGAACATCTCCTTTGCCATAATCCCATCTCTGTGTGGCAGGGGTGGGGAGTTTGTGTCCCAACTTTTCTGGACATCTTTAGCAAGAAAATCTTTCTGGAAAATAAAGGGTTGATTTTTCTTTTTCGTGCCTAATCTGTTTCTAGCTAAGCTGAGCCTGGCAAGCAAATTTTAGGTGCCTCTTTAAGCGTTTGCAGATCTCACTAGCAAAGAGGAGGAAACTGGTTTTGGGAAAATAAAAAACAGCCTGCACATGGAGGAGAAATTGTAATCAATTTCCATATCAGGTTTAAGGTCTGTTTGAAGGTTGAGGTTTGAAACTGAGATGCAGAATCAAGCATGGTAGTGCTGAAACCATGCTAAAGCTCTCTTCCACGAGATTTCTTCGCTAGTAGACCTAAATTCTAGAAGCCATATAGCCTTAAGGGTTTTCTGTCATCTTGGGTTGTAGAGGAAAGAGAGCTGGAGTTCTCAGAATCTTGTCATGCTGGATTTGTTCTGACACTGAAACAGAAGGGGAAGTATCTCATTACTTACCAGCGAATGGATGGATGCGGGGGTTTATTTAGCAGATCAGAGCAATCTCCAAAGCTGTTTAAAGAGATTAAGTGAGGAAGAACAACCTCTTCAAATGATTTCATAGATGAAGCTGAGTGAGACAATGTTAATGAAATTTGGCCAAGATGCTGTCACTAGTACAGCTCTTCTTGACCAAAGAATCTTATGATCTTTAATTGATCATAACTTGTCAAAGGCAAAAAACTGTTTTGCCAACAAAACTTGATGAATAAACTGCAGGCCTGTCACCAATGAACTTTGCATTATTACCAACACCACGTTTCCAGTTGTGACCAGGGCAGCAAGGTAAGTCTGAGTGACGAGGAACACAGCATAGCATGTGAGTAGCTCACTCAGTAGATCTTTTCCACACACATATCAGTGTAGAAAGTCTAGAGAAAACTTCAGCTGGAAGATGGAAGGCCAGAAAATATAGGAAGGAAATACCTCATATAAAAATCCATCAGTCTGGAGAATGTTGCTGTTACTAGTCACTACATCTCTATCTATTAGTAGATGAAGGATTTTGTTACTGTTTCTGTGTAACTTTTGAGATTGCTTCCCTGAAAATCAGGTGGCATACTGCTGATCCTTGTAGACTGGGTCCCTCTGCTTCCACATCTATAGGACAGTTGTTCCTCTTGGCTTTTCTCCAGTGTCTGCTGCATGACACTATAAGGAATATTCAAAACATCTCACTCTAGGCCCCTAATATGTGTCTTAAATTAGTAGCATAGACTGAGGTTTCCTTCTGTGGCCTCCTCTAGACGGCCAAACAGAATGAGGCCCAAATAGATGCTGTGAATGTTCCTCTGGAGCAGCATGTCTCTCCTTGTCTGCAGTTTACAAATAAGCTCTAGAACTTCTATTTTACTGCCTCAAGTTTGCAGGCCAGTATGACTAAAGGTTCTCTATATGTTGTGTGCTACTAAACCCATCTCATCAGTGATCTGGTCTGTGAAAGGATGCTGCTAGTAATGCACCGTTTGGAAAAAAACAGCAGTAAAACTCTTTGTCTTGAGTAATTTATTTCATACACTGCCTCTTTTCTGGCATGTGAATTATGTGTTAATAGCTTGCAGTTTTCTCACATTTGCTGGTTATTTGAAACCATTGTCTGAATAATTTCTATGAATAATTCTTGATCTGTAGGTCTTTCACACATTTCACTGGGATTATTTGAAAACTGAAATTCATCTTTCAAGCTGAGTTAGTTTTTATTGGTCTCATGGATCATAAAATGTATTTATTTTCATGGAATTGACTGTTGAAAAATAGCATGTATTGTCCCATGAAGAAAGACATTTGGGTGCATGATGAGCAAATCTCATCTGCTTGTAAGCTCTATTTGGTTTGTTTAAACTATCATTCATGGAAACAACCATAGTATTAAACAAACCCAACAGTTCACCTAGAACAGCTCCCGAGATCTCATGTAATCATATAGTAATTCAAACGTTTGAGTATTGATTCAAATACTTACAGATTTTCAGCATATAAATTAGCTGGGAAATAATTTTCCTTGTGCTTTTGATCAAGTTGCAAGTCCTGAAAACATGAGCCACTTTCTTGTCGACATTTCATTTCTCCTAAGTCTGGTGGATACTGCATGTAGAAAAGTCAGAGAGAAAGAGAAAAAAGGAATATAAGAAAGGTAAGATGTAAAACTGGAAGAAATCTCAGGTCCCTGCCATCACCAAGTCTAGGCAATATTTTAAAGAGGAAAAGTTAAATATTTATAAGCCTTAGAGAACAGTTTATTTTGGATTAGTTTTGCATATGAAAGTTTGGGTTGGTTTCTTTTTATCTCAGGAGGCTCTGTTGTGCCTGTTAGTCACTTCTCTGCAGGAGAACCTCGAGGAAAGTCCTATTGCTTTTGTGAGTAAACTGCAAACCTCCATATCAGCTGGCTGCTTCTTGTCCACAAGTGAGACCATGTACGGAAGTCCATTTTAATATTTAAGGGATTTTTTTCATAACAGCAGCACCATGCTGTACGGCATATTCTCTTCATTCACACTGGAAAAGTGTTTTGTTTTTATGTTTATCCCACAATGTAAAAACAGACAGAGAGAAACTAGGGAATTAGTTCTTGCTCTTAACTTGTGTTATCAGTATCAGCCAGAAATATCTGGAGTAGTAACAGTGAGCAGAGCAAATGGTAGTGCTAGCGAGTACTAGAATGACAGAAAGTCTCTTATTCCAGCCCTCAAAATGCTTGCCATCCAGTAACAAGCAATAAACAATTCAATATCATCTACACCTCATCCAATTTAAATCCCAGAAATCAATTTTTATGAATCATTATTTAATTAACCAATTCAGATTCTTGTTTCTGCATTAAAAGTAGCCAGGTCTTAAAGGTTCAGTGCTTGTCTTTCAAATGTTTTGAAATCTCGACCATACTAATATGAATGCTTCCACTGTGTACCATAGATATAACACTTCTGTGCTCACTATCCACCTTGTCTGGTTCCTTTGAAGACTATTGCCCCTAAATGCAATATTACTGTAAAACAAAGAGACTTTTGGAGGTGAGTTTTAATTATCTTTTTATTCACAGACCCCCAGCACAAGGCTGGCTGCCCAGCACAGTGCAAGACAGGGGGTTACGGCAGCGTTATTCCAGAAACGTATTTGGAGCAGTATGTCATGTCAAAACCCACAAGTTTGCTGAATTAGTTGAGTAATACTGAGGGCATAAATTACCTGCTGTGGGATGCCAGGAGATCGTAGAACTGGAAGGGACCATGGTGTCTGTCTCATTCTGGTGTGTGTTTATCTAAGTTGCAGTGATGCTAACACCATGGCCTTGCCAAACAGTCTGTTCTGGTGCTCCATGGTCCCTGCTGTTAGAAGGACTCTCCTAGATATATCTTGAATCATTCCATCCATTATTTCTGCCCACGATTTACAAGTGCTCAAACACAGGAAGAGATCATCCTCTTTTCACAGGAGAACTTTTACACATTTTAAGGCCCTAACTGAGTTTCTTCCCATGTTTATTCCCTAAGTATTTCAAGTTCCTTCAGTATGTCCTTCATTTCAGATTGTGTCCTCTAGATTCTCATCTTTGTTAGTTTTTAAATTATACCTTCTTACAGTGCCTGAATAACAGATTCTTGTGGTGTCTTGCTTACTAATGTCAAAAGAACTGGAAATCTTCATCTTGTGAACAGTGTTTTTTTTATGTAAAGTCTGGTACGCTGATTGCTTCCTTCAGAATTGGCATGATATTGTTTCCCTGATGATAATTCAAAGATAATTCCTGACAATATTACTAATAACTTCCGAATTAAACCACTGCTAGTTTCTAGCTGACTGTGCTTGAGCAGCTTAGCTGATACTTGGCCATTTCACTCTATCATGCTGTACCTATCTTCTACAGAACATTGCAAAAAACTATAATTTCCTTTAACTGTGTGTAAGCACAGCTAGACAAAATATTTGGTATAGTGTTATTGCCATGAGTTCAACTTGAACAAGCGCAACATATATTTGTTACTTGAAAAGGACCTAGACCAAATAGCTTTCCTCTGCCCCACAGTGAGGAAAAAGATGGGTTTCAGTTTCTAAATTGTTAATTTCCTTCAGCATTAGGTTCTTGTACGCTGTGTCCTGGTTATACATGAGGAAATCCCACCTGTGCATAACAGAGTATTATCCCTAGAGTATTTCAGGATAAGTGAGGCCCACATGCAGCATTTGCAAATGGAGATTGTGAGCTGGAGGAATATGCAGCATTGTTTTGCTGCTTGTGGACACGACTCCATTGGGGTTGGAACCAGAGAAGGTGGTGGGGTGAGCTAGTCAACTGTCTATGCTATGGCAAATATTTGAGCACCTGCAGAGAAAAGAGAAAGGGAGTTTCTCTTCTTCAGAACTTTCTATTCACATACCACTTGTGGTTTTCTAGGCATTACACTAACCACAGACTATTAATAAAGAGTCAAACAGGACAAGAGGTTCCAGCATGAAGAAGACTCAGTGCCATGAATCAGCTTCAGGAGGGAGGATGCTGAGCAGGTGTCAGGAGCCCTTGGGCTTTTCTTTGCCTCTGCCATCGCCTCATCTCCCAGCCCAGCACTCCTCCAACTGTCTTGCATGTGAAATATAAGACCTGGGACCTTCTCTTGCTCCATGCTTGAAAAGTGCTTAATAGCAGCCTGGACATACCACTGTAATATAAAGTACACTAATAAACCTCCCTCAGACACCTTTTGGAGAGCTGTTCATTAAACAAGTAGGAAACAAGATGATTTAAGGTGTAATTTACAATAGCCCCCAAATACTTATGCAGTGTGTATAATGATGTTGTGACCACAGACAGCTGACCTAACAATACAGTGTATCAGCTGCAGAAATTATGCCAGTTTCAGAAACGAGAGAAAACTATGATTAGGAAATCCCCTTGAAAGTAAACTGGTCTTTAACTATCTGCCCCTGAGCTGCCTGTAAGTAACTTGGCAAACAAGTAGATACTTTTGATGTTGGAACTTTCAACAGGAATGGGATCCAGCTGCTCATGCCAGTGGTTACTGTTGTGACTGCTTTTGCTCTCTTAAATATATTTTGGTTAAATTTGTGTAAGTCTGGACTCAGCTAGTCACCAGAAACAGGGAACCATTTTAATTTCTGTTTTCAGAAGGGGAGGTGCTCACCAGCTCCTTCCAGACACCAGGTTTGGTTAATAACCCACCTGCTTTGCCACAGTACATCTGTTTCAGCTTTTGCTGTTTTCAATACATCTGAAGTGTTTGATCATCTGTGCAGGTGTACAAACAACCACAGAAGAATGAAGATATGGAAATTTTGCAAGGCAATAACAAGAAAGATATTTTCATCTTTTTTACTTGCTCTGAGACCCAAAGTGCAGTAGAGCTTAGGGGGTCAGTTTTAGGCACAGGAAGGATATTTTTGAGGTTTCAGGAAACTCTGAGAAGTGGCTGTTTACTTGAAACAAGACCAGATACGAAGCTCTGACTTGTGTCCAAGTTCTCTTGACGTGTGAGGAGTGAAGGGCTTGGATACCTCAACAGTGTAAAGCCTCACTTCTGCAAGTACAGGTGCACTTCAATCTAGAGAGGCGACTAAAGCTCTGTCGTGGTTTGGCATTGGCCCAACGCCAGGCACCCACAAGAGTCACTCACTCACCCTCCACAGCACAACTGGGCAAAAGGAGGGAAAAGAAGAAAAAGGGTTAACAGAGACTTCATGGGTGAGATAAGGAGAGCAGGAGAAATATTTAAAGGGCGAAAGAGGCTCAACCTTGATTGCTAAGTGAAATTTATTACTAACAGAATCAGAGGAGGGTAACGAGAAGTAAAATAAGCCCTTAAAACACCTTCTGCCCCCCAGGCCCTCCCTCCTTCGCATTGACAATGCAGGTTTTGGTCAGTCCATCACCAAGATTTTCTTCTGCTGCTCCGGGAGAAAAGTGAGGCCTGTGAGGCCAAAGGGTCCCTCCCACAGGCACACAGTCCTCCCAAAATTGCTGTGAAGTGGGTCTCTNACAGGAGCCATTTCTGCGGCCCCCCTGCTACCCAAAACCAGGCCGTGCCAAACCAATACAAGCTCCTACTGACAGATCCTCATCAGCTTTTTTGCCACTCAGTTTGTGCACCAGTAACTGCAGATCCAGAGGTAATTTGGAGCTGGCTTTAACAACAATCACAGTAAGTGACATAGCATATACTTCATGAGCTATCCAGCTTTGAACTCTGTGTTGTCATGGTTAGATGGCTGTCTTTCTACCCTGTGGGAGAGATAAAATGGAGTTGGGCTGCAGGCTGTGAGATGTGCCTGCAGAAGCACAAAGAAGCACATGGCAGCACAAAAGAAGCACGTGCTAGCACAAAGAAGCCTGTCTCCCCCAGACCCTGGGGGAGGAGGCTGCCAAGAACTGACAGGCAAGTCACCCAATACAGAGACATTCAGAGGGTGTGCTGCTGACATGGCAGTGTGTGATAGGTCATGTGAGTGTATAAAACCAGCTTGTTTCAATAAAGAGGATTCAGTTTTCCCTGCCGGGTTGGGTCAATTTCAATCGCCGACACTACCCCACCTACCTGATTTAGGGATATGCCTATGTCTTCTGTGAATAGTGTATGCATTGTCATCCATAAGCAGGTGGAGGTGAGCCTGCTCCCAGATGAACCTACCCTCTCTTGGAAGGAGGGTAGTGTCGGCGATAGTGAAAGCCTTGACAAGTTGCATTCCTTGCTGGCCTTATGCTGATGCTACTCAGTGGAAGACGGCTTTAGCTCAGTGTATTGCTGCAGCACAGAGGGAGGTTTTAATTTGTCTTGCTGAGGTCAAGGAGCCTAATTATGGCTTTCTGTTAACTCTGGGATTCTTGGTAGCTAAATAGGTGTGTTGGACTTCCATCCTTTTCTTTATCCCACTGCAAGGCAGACAAATCCAAATAATTTATTTTCTGTATGGGAAGCAGATGCTTAGTGAAGGGCATAAATCCTATGGAGCTAGGGAAAAAAAAACCCCAAACAGTCAGTAAAATAGATGCTAGGGAAAAAAAAATACAAATCAGTAATTCTGCCACCAGGCACCTGCTGGCATTGTCAGCAAAATTTAGTAAGAGAGGGGTACTGAGCCACATGTTTTGCAAATGCTTTTTTCGAAGCCTGTTATAGGTCTCTCTGCATGTTTATTTATTACTGTCATCACAGCACTTCATTCAGGCTTTTAAAATGATTCTGAAAGGCATAAGGTTTAACATCCACAGGTCTGATGTCATGCTTTAACCTCCAGAAGACTACTAGCAAGGGCAGCAGCTGGGTGACATTTCCTGCACTATTCCAGCGGCATGTCTCTTAGTCTGCCTGGAAAACTAGCTGTTTGGGGTGAGAGAAAGAGGTCATCTGCACGCTCATACCATCAGTCCTTGACCTTTCTGTTGACAATATCCACAAGATGTCCTTTCTGACAGCTGCAGCAACAGAGCTATTTTGTGATAGGGACACATGTTCAGGCTGAAATCATCAACTCATTTCATCTAAGCTTCAGAGCAGCTAGCAGAAACTTAGCACCTTTGGCTGCTCCAACAACTGCTCTAGTTTTGAACCAGCGGCCTTTTGGTGACAGGCTCTGATATCCTATTACCAATTCGCAAGCCATCCAGCTCCTCTGAACACACGCACACTCAAGAAACAATTACATATAAATGTAAATGACTCTGAAGTTCCAAGTGATAGAGATGTGACCTTCACCTGGGTCGGGTGGCTTGTGCGAGACAGCATGACTGGGAAGTAAGCTGACACCTACAGTTTTGTTGTCTTGCAGTTTCAGAAACAGATTCTAGCCCCACACCCTTGCTCCCCTTTGCTTCCTTTCACCTGCACCCTCCTCATGGACAATAAAAATGAGATACAATACATCACTTTTGTGATGGCTCTATTTTCAATGGAAATGGGAGATCAGGATCTTGCAATGACTTGTGAGATTTACATTCATCTGCTGTATCAGGTTGTTAAGAAGCTGTAGGTCTGGTCACTTCAAAGCACTTGTTATTTTGAAAAATTGGCCAGAACTTCAGCTGGTGTACATCAGCACAACTCTGTTGCTTCAGTAGAGCTGATTTACTCCAGCTGAGGATATGGCCTCATATCATATGGCTGGTTCTTAACTTAAAAGTGTATATATAATGCTGCTGAATACAAGACAGGCAGAGTTCAGTATGAGAGTAAAGGAGAATTCTTTGTGGGAGAATCTTGTTCCTGTATAAAGACATTTATAGCAAATGATTAGGAAATTATGTGTCCCTACATTTTCTAAGCATGGCACGTTTGGATATAACTGTGTTACTTTGACTATTACTACTTCCATTTACAAAGTGAAATTCCAGCCCTGGTCTTTGAAAATTTGTCCCTTCATACTTAGTAAATCATAATTATACTGTCACAGTGGTTACCAGTGGACCCTGAGGGTCAATGGACTGCTTCTAAGAGAATCCCAGAAAGTAACTAAGAAAATCAAACCTATTGTTAATAATGCTGAATTCATCATGCAAGGATGTGCACCACCACTGAAAAATGTTTCGGGGATCGTAATTTGTAAAAGGCTGGAAGGCATTTTCATGAGGTTATATTTCTCACCACCTTTCTCATTGTTTTTCTTCATGTTCTGTTCCCATTTAATATTCAGTCTGTTTCTGACAGTGTGTTTATATTTTCTTCCCTTTCTTAAGATAGGATCTTGAGTCTTTAAAATGTGTCTGCCTGACCTGCCTGATGCCTATAAGGCATCAGTGAATGTTAAGATATTATCCCTGTCCTCAGAGCTTCAGAAATGGCCATCAGTGGTGGCACCTGAAAAAGGGTTTTAGGACAGAGTCATCTGTTCAGATGTGATATTCTCGTCCTAACAAATCAAGTGCTTTGTGAGTTAGCTATGTTTTTATTGGGCTTTTTAGATCTTTGCCTTTCTTTGGTTCCTACCATAAAAGATCATACTTCTATCTTTCAGCTGACAATGTATGTGCCTTACGTAACAGTGGTGATCCTGGTGAAATCCCTGTCAGAAACCCACAGCAAAGCACTGAACATCATCTATAGTAAAAATATAATTTCTTCATCAAACAATGCACAGTGGAGACTAAGTGCCTTTAATGCTCTCTGACACAATGCTGACCTGTATAAATGGAAACTCTCTGTCCCTGAGCCCTTTCATTGTGCTGTGTTCAAATTCTACCATCAGCAAAGCACGCAGCTCTCTGAAGGGGTTTGCGCACTTGCTTTTTCATACTTTGCTTCTCCCTGGATTCTTAAGGCTTAGCTGGGACAGAGGGAATGCATTTCCTTCAGGCACCTCATCAAACAAGGACTTCAAAAAAAAAAAAAAAAAAAAAGGCAGCTCACTTCTTGCTGGCTATTTTGAAATTGGAATCAATTTAAAATTTCCAGGACAGATTCTCTCACAGGCTGGCATATACACTATTGAATCAAAAATCCATATAATGAATACCAGGATGAGTAGTCATGAGGATTAAATGCACATATCATTACGAGAATTGTAACTTATTCTTACATGGATTGTAAGGGAGAAACTTTGCTGCTACGTCCTCTTCTGTCTGGAGCAAGAATTTGTGTGAGGATTAGGTTGAAGGCAAAAACATAAAAGTACATCTGGGGTTACATCCACAGCTTCTGTGAGTTAAATGCATTTATTTGCTGAGTAATAACCTCATAAGGGGTATGAAAGTGGTCTGCAAATAAGTGTCAGGAATAGCTGATCAGAGTGATTTTTTGTGAAATTATTTATTTACCAAGACATAAGATTAGGTAAAAATTGGCTATTTTCAGCAGGAAAATAGCAACATGTTCGTTAGAAGTAGTATCCCATACAACTTTTTTTTCCCTAAGAAAAGGAGGACACTTTTTCTTTTCCATGCTCTCTCTCCTGCTGTCAAAATGGAAAAAAAGGACGTAAAGGAGGAAGAGGGGAAGAACATGAAAAAAACATAAATGTGGAAAGGCAAAAATAGTTATATCCAAAAATAAATGTACCTGTTTTCACTGCAAGAGGAATGAATTTTGAAGGAAATTAAAATATTCTAAATGTTTTTATCCAGAAATAATTTTTTGATAGAAAATTATTTCCCTTACCAGACCCATTTGCGGTGTTTATAAACAAGGGCTCATCAAAACAACATAATTAAAAATGATTTTGAAAAACGTGGAGATTTGCAACTTAGATGTGAAATTGCAATGGAAGAAATCTCTCTGAACATATATAACTATCCACCTAGAATCCTGTTTACGATTGTAACAGAACAAGTTGTTGCAACACCATATGAAACCATTCCCAGTTTCCTTCCCAATAATGTTTTTGTCTTCTCCATTCAGGGCTGTCCAGAACAGTTGTGCAGTTGCATAGCAAGAATGACTGAGGAATTTATCTGGCTTAAAAGTAAGCCAGGAAAATAAAGAGATTTCCAGATTTCTCACTAAACTATTGGGTGGCCATCAGTATGAGTCCTGGCACATGAGAATAACCAAATATTCTGGAAACACCTTGGCTTTGCATGCTGGTCTTGTCCCATGTTTTATTAAAGATTTTGGGATACTGACTTTCCCTAGGGAAATTTTGGAAATGAGGTTTTCTGTATTGTACACCACATGAGCTGACATGAGGACGACACAGGACATTTACATATGAAACAGGAAATATAGTTTGTTAAGCCAGAGTTCTGCTTCTGCCTTGGCTTTGAATGTGTTGACTTCACTGGAGCTACCTTTCATTCACATAACAGCAGGCAGGGAGATATTTAGTGTTGAGCCTCATAAGACTTTAACAAAGGGAAAATGAAAAAATGCATCAAACTTCAAATTCTGTGACCTCTGAATTGTTGGTTTCCAGGTATCTAAATGCATCATATGACCTAAAATATCACCACAGCACCTACCTTCCAGGTACATATTATCAGTTCTGTTTCCTCTGAATAGGCTGAGAAACTGAAGCACTGAAAAATTAAACCCGAAGCCGCAGAGGAAGTTTGTGCCACAGCTTGGACTAGAACTCAGATCTCCTTCAGGAATATTTAATGAAATAAGATATGCAAATAGAAGTGTCATTATAAGTAGTCTAGCAGGATCCTCCCAGTGAGGACTGGGTGGAGAGAAATGTTTGATACTTTTTAAACTGGTATGGGAAAACAAGGCAAGCACCGTGCAGTAAGTGCCCCTTGATCTGGTTTTTAACCATCTTGCACTGCTGTATGCTATTTGCCCAGGCTGGGGTGAATGCCTGGCCTAAACAACTTGTCCCCAGTACATGCAGAAGAGTTTTTTGTGTACTTGAATTTGCTTTCAGATAATTTTTCACCATGTCCATCTGGACCTTTTTTTAATGTATTCCTTCAGTACCATTAGTGCGGCAGTGCAATGCCATTTTTCTAAGGTCCTGAATGTTTACTTCTCCAGGTAGGGTGATTATGGGCATGATGGAATGATGTCTTTAGTCAAGTGTAGATCTTATCTTCCCATGTAACAAGGTAGCCTAATGAAATGAGTTTTATTCAAAGATCTTGTCTCATAACGCTTCAGGAAAACATGATAAATTGAATGATTCTTTTAGCAAATGCATCACACAAAGCACTGGCATATTGCTTATGAAGTTTAATTTTGTAATAGTTCATGGGGTATAATATACCTGTAGCTATTTCAGTGGAATGAATTTTACAGGCTCATTACAAAGGCAGAACTGTTGTCCCAAAATATTGCTTTTCTTGTTGAAGTGTTGTTCAGATTCAGGGCAATTTGCATGTATAACCTCCAAGGAATTGCTGCATCTCACTTTTACATTTTTTTTTCTTTTATTGTTCTATTATTATGAACTATGGTGAAACTCTTTTATTTAAATGATGAGAGACTAGCTGTTATTAGTAGTGGTTTCACTGACTGAATGTGGCATGCCAAATCTAAATCCAGAAATAGATATTTTTTTAAACTAAGAAAAGTTCGGTTGTTTACCAACTGAAATAATGTAAAACTAGACAGAAGTAAAAATATTGTAATTTGGACATAATTTTGTTCTCTTGGATTTCAGATCAGTGGTGTTTTTACTATTTCTTAAGATATGCATTACCTTTAATGGGAAAATTGCTGACCCAATTTACTTATGAAAATGAGAAATTACTTTCTTGATACCGCAATGTTTCCAATAGTAATTCTGCATTCCCATTACTGCAGAATAGTGCATAATGTACAGAAACTTGGGGGGAGCCTTGTGTGTACGTTGCCTTGTACATTTGGACATTCCTGGGGTTGTCTCTAGCTGTGGTGGCTCGGGAGAAAAGCACTTGTCACTCCCCTGCATGCAAGACTTTCATCCACCCGGGATTTAAAACTGCACTCCCAGGAGCAGTGGGGTGAACACAGTGTCCCATCTCTTCCTTGCGGGAGAGCTCCCCTCCTACTCCAGCAGAACTGCCACGTTTGTGCTTTTGGCTGCTGGGGAAAATACGAAGTCTGACTGTATAATTTGTTATAGTGGAAACGGGTGTGGGGGTGACCTAGCAATCTGTGTAGGTATAATCTAAGTGCATCTAAGAGGCAAAGCCTCTGTTGAAGTGCAAGAAGCATAGGTTCCTAGATTAAGGATCTCAAAGCACTCCCAGGTAGAGGTCTTTTGACACAGATTATAAAACCTCTGGGATCATCACAACTGATGGAGCTACTTACTTTTCTCTACCTTTTTCTCAGCTCCCATAATTTATTCTTGCCCTTTTCTTTCCTATAATATCCCTAGAATTAGAATGCTGAAAAGTAACAAGGATGAGTTTGTGGAAGCAGGATCAAAGAGCAGAGCTAAGTCCATTCCAACTGATGTGAATTTTTTAAAAGGTTAGAAAATCACAGGCTCTTACTGTTCTCTCATTCTACATTGTTTGTGTTACAGTAATCTTTAGAGGAGCCTAATGAAACTGGAGCCTCACTCTATAAGCCACTGACTACCAAATACTTGCTAGATCCTCAGCTTCATTGGATTCATTGGACTCATGCCAAGCCTGAGTAACAAGGCTCTGAACCCATCTCTTCTGCAAACATCTTACTGGATAGGAAACACCTGGGCTCAGGAAGCTCAGATTTGGAGCCTTTACATTCTAGCATAGCAGCAATACTCATTACTGCTAATGTTAACGCTGCGGCAGGGGAGTTGATTGATTTGCCCTAAGTCATGCAGCAGGCTGTGGCAGGATTTGTCTCCTGAGACCCAGACTCAGACTCTCAGTCCTTTTCTGTCTGTCTGAGGAAATGCTGTCTGAGCATTGTGCCACTCAGGGAAGCAGTTTCCATGTTTTGGCAATGGATGGGAGAAGTCTATGGCCACAGTAACTAGGAAGAGCAAGTGTGATACCTTTGTTGGAGTCTGAATGCAAACTTGAAATGTTTAGGGTTCTGAGGGATAATAGGCTGGAAAGCAATGAGCTGTAATATTTCGGTTCATATTATTTGACCTAGTTGTAATGAAATGCTCCTTTTACTGGTTAACACAAACCTCAAATTTTTTACGCTTGAGTGAGTAAAATGAACTTTCAGTAACTCGTCTTTGAACACTGAAAACTGTCAAATATATATTTAAATTAATGTTTTTATGCAAATCTGCAAATTATATTCAGTTTGGAAATGTGGACTCTCAAGACTGTTGATTATGTTTATTTGTTTTTTATTTCATTACAAAGCACTGAAAGATATTTCAGGGCCTGCATCTTGTACAGTTTGGAGTGTACTTCTCTAGATCTTTCCAGAGATTGTTGGTTATGGCATCCATGACATTTAGCTTGCAACTCTCTATAAATAAAACTTTCAGGAGCACTGAACATGGTAGAATCTACCACGGTATAAAAGAGTTAAAATCTCTATGGCATTGAATTTGAAATCTATATAATACATGTACTGTATTGCACATATATACTGCAGTCAGTATCTTTAATCACATTTGGTGTTTCTGTCTGTCTGCATATACTTCACAATTTTTTCTTCTGTAGCTTCAATTAGTGTTTAATGAACTTAGCGAGAGTTAATTATTAAAAAGTGACTTCAGGGGTCAAGCCTGTTTTACATAGATCCACAAAGACACAGCATGAATGTGGTTTTGCCACTATGAAAATTGTAGTGAAAAGATCATTATTTTTTTTTAATCAAGGAATAAAAAGCTGACCGGTTAAGTATCCTTTCCACAGCACATTCTGCAGCATTATTGCTGTACACATTTATAAAGAAGCAATCTGCCCTGTGTTCAGGTATTCCACTCTTACAAATGTAACAGCAAACATCCATTTAAGTCTGACAGCATCATTCAGTTCTTTTTATGTTCCTCCTCCTTGCTGATTTAAAAATGTTATGAAATTGAAGTAGACTGCCATAAGTACAGTGACAATATGTTATTTTCCCATTAAGTACTATGGGATGTGGTGTTACATGCCTTGCTTCAACGCTTGTGATAATTAAACACTGAGGCGGGGTGCTGAATGTAATTCTTTTTAATGACATCAGAATCACAACGTTAATACAGAGTCAACATGCCTACAACATTTTAGATTGAAATCTGTAATTTTTTACAGACAACATTTGTGTTTTGATGAACGTCGTGCACTGTCCTTTTAATATTTGAGCTGAATCTCAGGCTGGTGTGGGACAAACCTATACTGCTCTTCCATCAGACCTTGTTAATATCTGAGCTGTCAGACCTTGTGCTGGCTTCTCCTGGCCAAATGGGGAGCAGTGCATTGTCCCTTACCCTGCCTGTACTAAAGAGGGAGAGGCAGCAGAAGGCTCTTGTACACCTCTGACCCTCCCGTGCCCTACAAGTGCCGGTGCACGCAGGGTTAAGGGCAGCCTTGTCAGGCTGACCCATGACTCAGTTGTGCTTTTGAGTCACCATTCTGGTTGGCTGTTCCAGAGCACAGATAGATTTGGCTTATATGTCACTTTTCTGTGCAGCGGTATGCCTCAGATCATAGCCCAGCTTTCACTAACTAACATTGTAAGGCTGATTAATGTTGCTTGGCTGGTAATACTGCTGAAGATATTCAGATTTACCCTACTGATCTCTAATACTCTGTTTTAAATAATATTCGGTGCATATTGCATGTTTATATTTGACAAAGGAGTCCAGAGACAATGAACTCTGTGCCTGACATTCAGAGAGGTCAACCTCTCATTAATCTTCTGCTGTCTTCAAGGATCATTGTTGACGGCTGCTTGGAAGATTCAGAGCTGCCACTGCAGTGGCTGATGAAGATGAAAGTCAATCTCCTTTGCACATAGGCATTTGGTGGTGCTCAGAAGGAAGATTCAAAATCTGACCTTTAGGTTTTCCCACTCTCCTTATGCTACAGCCATGCAGGATGAATTTCACCTGAAGTGCCAAGGCAATTTAGACAAAAACTGCAGAGTACATGCTGTGTTTGTTACTGTACTGTTCACCTGAGCCTGCACAGCTGATCTGAGGAGGGATGGTGCATGTTTTGTAATGATGGAGACTTGGTAATTTGAGATGAATTATTAAATGCTGACAATAAGTGAGCATAGATATGCAAACAAATAAGCAATGACAAGGAAAGGCAGGAGAGCAGGGTAAGAAAAATGACAAGGTTTCCTGAGGACTGGACAAAGACATTTCTCTGGGATTATTTTGACTGGTGTCAACTCTTCCTTTTATTTAGGAGCAATTTCTTTCAAAGCAATAAATATTTGAAAACTTCATATTTATTAAGTGTTAATTTTACCCCTAGGCCTTCTAAGCTAAAAGTTCAAAACACAACACTGGAAATGCACACAGGCTCCATCTGTTCATCTCCTGCTGCATGCTTTGAAAACTGTCACCCAAAGCCTTCATTATTTTTAGTGCTATTTTTTCAGGTTTTGGATCCTTGCTTTAACCTTCAGTACCTGCACCTAGCTCTCTGTAAGTGAGCTGTTCAGCAGCTGGTACAACGATGCCCAGTCACTCACTACAACTCAAGGAGGTCAGGCCATCACTTGAAGGCGGCTGATTTCCACTTCTAATTATGGCCTGTGGGGAGGGATCTGTATTCAGGACTTTGGCCCACTTCAATCCAGAGAGAATTTCCCACTCCTGCTACCGGAAAATTACATACAAGGATGAAACATAACACCGCCTTCTTCCAAGAACCAAATAAAGAGACACCACAATTATTTAGGCTCCTGTTTTGGGATTTAGTGCATGCTCGCAATTTAGATTTGGGGAGCACATTTTATTCTGTGTTGCTCTCCTGTCCATCTCCTAACACTTTTCCTCAGTGTTTCCCTTTCTTCAGAAGTTCTCCAAACCTTCCGTGTCTCACAGGCTGAGATGATCAGAATTTGAATAATCAGTGTTGACACTCTTGAGTGCCATCATTAGGGATTAGGCTTAATCCCTTGGGAGGAACAGAGCCCTGGCAACTCACATCTTGCAGAGCATTATCTTTAGTTGTCTGCATGTTCAGCACCAAAGGGCTTACAATTTGCTCCATTTTTGAAGTTCTTTTTCATAATTTTGTGGCTCATTTAAAGGGAACAACTGTTCAGATTCTGCAGAACACCTATCATGAGAACACCAAGCTGGTCAGATCCCATGAACAGGATACAAGCAGGATCTGCTTTGAAAGGTTTTTAATTTTTCTTTTCTTTTTTTCTCCCTTGGGAATTAGGCTCCTGGTTGTAGGAAGTAGAAGCACCGTACATCTGGTATTTCAGTGTTTCTGTAAAGTAGGCTATTTATTTATATGAAATATGGATTTAAATGCAACACTTAAAGCTCTAGATCTCACATATGTATTTTGTTCTTGCTGGAAGGGTGCAAGAATTCCTCCTCCTGTGTTATACAGAAAAGTGCATGTGCTTGAGTTTTGGGTGATAGCTCTTTCCCAGTTTGAAAGAAAGCATCACTGAGGTTTAACTTCACTGCTATCCCTGAACTTCCTAAACATTATCAAAATGATTCGAGGAACCTTATTCTGCTGGGAGACCTGACCTGTTAGCCCTCTGCTTCATGCTAGGTAAAAGAAATACTTGTCTTAGAGAACAAAGAGATGTATTAGCACTCACTGCAAAGCCATGGTATGAATTAAACTACGTATAAAGGTAAAACCTCAGGGAGAATATAATCCTAGGTGGACATAAAGGGAAGCTGCTTTTGAGGAAATACTTGAACAGGCAAAGCATCATCCTAGGAGGTGAAATTGGTCTCATTAGCTAGCAAATAAAAGAGGCTCTGTAAAGACTGTTCATTTGAAAGAAAGCTGAAGATTTCTCATTTTACAGCCACACTCAACAATGTTGGTAAGCTGATGCTGATCAGGATGTTGATCATCATGATCAGCTATTGTTTGATAAGACTGTTCTTCGCCTGTAATGATCTTGTGAGCTCTGGTCCTAGGACTTCTGAGTATAAATTGCTGCAGCCAGACCACTCTGAATTTGTTATTTCCCCAAGTGCAGCTTTGTTCTCCTCTGTTCTCCCATGTTTCCTCTTGGGAGATGCACTGATCCAAGCAGACGACACTGCATGATGCAGATATTTTCAGCCTTTCTTAACAGGCTTGTGCTAGGTCAGTATCCTTGGCTTCCTTGTTAAGGCAGTGTTGGGTCAAGATATCTGTAACCTTAAACTGGGATAGTCAGTTTGCTTCTGGGAAGTCTGGACCTTCCCTAGAGAATAGGGTGAAAATAGAGATACTTCCCTTGCTATATCTCCCATAAGATGGCAATTTATAAAACATGGAGCAAGTGGAAGAAAGCTGAGTCTTACTGAAATCTCTGTCATAAACCTACAGAAATCACAGGGTTTCAAAGAGACTTCATTTTTGGGTGCTTTGCCCCAGCAGTAGCCATTCCTGAGGATCACTCCATCTGTCCTGTGTCTGACTCTTTTCTCTTCTGGGCGCTCCTCTGCCTTAGAGCTACAAGAGACTTAAGGGGTTACATTTGAGATTTACAACCTTTTAAGAGTGGGTTGCCTCTCACAGAGACCCTTCTCCTCCCCTTAAATGGAATGGGCATCTTATTACGGTTTTTACTGACTAGTTATAATGGATTTGCACTTAAGAATCTAAGTTCCTCTAACAGCTTTTTTAAATTCCACACGTAGGGGTTTGGGTGAAAAAGGTTGGGAAAAGAACAAGAAGTCTTTTAATTAAGTGTGTATATTCCGCTTTATACCCTGAGCTGGTTGTAAACCTGGGAACAGGACCCAACTGTTCAGATTCTAACTCCAATTATTCAGTCATACAGAATGTTCTTTTTGCCATTAGAAATATTAATAACAATGATTTATCATAATTTCACCTTCAAAGGGAACAGTGAAAAAAGACAGGTGAAAACATGTTAACGCAAGGAAAAATCGCTGACTCCAGATTTGGCTTAAAGGTTAGTAAATGCAAACCAATTTTTCTTTTACAAGAGAATGTGTCATTTTAGCAACATAATTTTAGTGGCATATAATTTTTCTTTGTATTAGCCTTTACTTTTGTCTCATCTGCTGTTAGACATAAGAAGCCTGTTCTCAGTATGCAGCCCTCAGTGGTAGGCATCTTATATCCAAGAACCTGACTTGTTTCCCCACTTCCAATTTATACCTCTGTGCAATTTGATAACATATTGAGATATCAGTCAAGCTATTAGACTGGCTGTAACTATTTTTAATAAAATACAACAAAATGATTGAAAAAATACTTGAAAAATGAGGATTTGACCTCTTTACATGTGTTATAGATTCTGAACATGATGTGCAAATGGTAAATTCTGAAAAGTTATCTTCCGTATAATGTCATTTCTGCAGAACTCTCTTGCCTCAGGGTTGTGAATTATTGTGCTGTGAACATTATAGGAGAGATTATTTACAATAAATCGTGTAAAACCCCAAATGTTTTGCAATCAGAATATGTCAAATGCTGAGGAATGAGGAACCCACTTTGGTTTATAACTTCTTTCAAGCGTGAGCCAAAAACTGTAGAGTACTGTTCCTAATGGAAAAGCATCCAGACCAATCTCTATAAATACTTATCACACTCCCATAAACTAACCTATTAGAAGCACTTGACATTTTCATTTATACCTGTAAAACTGTTGAAAAAAAAGTTATATAGGCTGAGCTCTCTAATGCTTTCTCAACATTTCTTACCCACAAAATAACATAATATAAAGAGTTGTTCATACAATCTTTTGGCTGATTGTCTGTTATCTAAAATGTGATTTATCTGAATAATATGAGTTATGCTTCCTCCAGTTTCTAATCTATGGTGTTAGAATAATTATTTTTTATTTCTCCAGTGCAACTGGTATGCCGTGAAAATCTACTGGAATATTCTCAGGTAATAACATAATAGGATCCTTAACAGCAGTTGTGAAATTAATATAGATTTACATTTGTAAAATGTTAAATTTTTTTAATCAAAAGGTCAGGAAATTATTTCTGACACATCACTCATCTGCAATATTTGATATATATATATTTATGCTGTGTATCAACACTTGAATTTAAAAAGAGAAGCAGAAAACTCTCTGCTGGAAAGGATGTGGGCAGGTAGATCAGCCCACAGATTCTCTTGGACTGACCCAACTTGGGTATTTTGGTGGCAGATACAGAAAACTTGTAGAAAACTTTTGGGATAGTTGTTGAGAGAGGTTCAATATGCTCAAGACTTGTAACAAGACCCACAAGTCTACTAAAAAAAAACCCAGAAATGGCAAGACAGGATATTAGCATTAACGGTAGGGAGTATATGCCAACATTTTGAACTGTACAGTTATGAATGCCAACAAAATACAAGATGTATGTGGTGTGTAATGGGTCACAGGGCAGATTATTTCACCCTTAAAACCGTTGAAGAAATGTTGAGCTTGAGCCCAGTGAGTAAGTAAGATAAAATACAGAACCTAATGCTAAAACTACATGACAAAGTTTCTTGCACTGTTGCTGCCAAATCCTTCATTAGAACAAACTTGTGTCTCTTCTGCTTTGCAAATAATTGACTACGTGTTTCACTGAATGTGAGTGTGGAGATGCTTAAAGCACAACTGTAAGGGCAGTGAGCAGGACACTTCCTGCACCTGACTACCAACTACACAAACACTCAAAACAACCGTCTGCTTGTCACTTCAAAGCAGTCTTTTTGAAAGGAAAGAAAGAATGCAAGGTACCCCAGGAAATCTACTTTTTATCAATCACCTGCATCTATCAGTCATGTAGATACAGCATTTCAGTGGAAAGAACAAAGTCTTGTAAACTAGTATTGATTATAATGCCACATGGCTGCAGCCCCACCTTGTTTCCAGATAGTCTCCAGCCTGGTGATTGCAGCCTGGCTCAGTGCAGTTGCTTTCTGAAAAGCCTGGTGCTTACATACTACCAGGGAAATTAAGCAATTGTCTTGGAATCCAAGCAGTAGTCTTGGAAGACCAGTGTACATGTTGTTATCCTACAGTATATGGCAGAGGGTACATTTTAAAAGAAATTATGTGGAAACAAATGTACAAATGTTATTTCAATTCTACATGCCCACTCTGACATTTAGCGGTTAAGACTGTCTGCTAAATCCCCCACTTCCCTAAAATATCAGGTAAAATACCAATGTGTAAAAGTAAGACTTGTGATATCATGTGGGTAAATAAGTACTAGTTTTTCAGGAATTGTGATGAAAAATGCAGTTTGTAAAATTTGTAGTAGTATATTTCAGTTTGATCTGAATAGAATAAAAGTATATTTCCAGTCAGCTCATAGAATACACTCTTGCTAATAACATTTTACTATGCAACATATTTTTATGCTGTTTGGAAACTCCTACACCAATGTTTTTCACAAAACTGTTGGAATGCATTTACCAGAGAGCAGATTATTTTTACGTTACACAAAAACTGGTTTTCATTGACAGGCAAATCAAATAGTTATCTGCAGTTCTCTGGTATTTCAAGCAGAAATTTGTGTAGGAAGAAAGTCTAAGTTATTGCACAGAAAAATAATCCTCAGTGCAAAGGACACCAGCACAAAGAACGGCAAATTACAGGTTGCCAGGAACAAAGCAGTGCTTCCTAAAATGCGTAGCACATTCCATTACAGGTAAACTAGATTAGTGGAAGGCATATTCCATATTTTATAGTTGCTTACCAGATAAGATACTTCTCTCTTTCTGTTGATGACTGCCCTTTGAGTTGTTTGGATTGATTTGGTTGACTTTGGCTGCTGCATGGCGTGCAGGCAGCAGCAACCAACTTTCCCTGTCAAAGATCTCTAAAGGCTGCAGCAGTTGCTCTGGTGTTTTTCCTGACGTGGAGGGGATGATATTGCCAGTGTTACTGTCAAAGGTAAGGGATACGCAGATGCCATTCATCAGCACTTATGTGACACCAGCAGAGATTTTCTGTGCTTTCTCAAGAGCAGTTTCATGGTTTGGTTCTAGATTTGGTAACCACCCCTACTTGTAAACTATTTACCTCTGGTGACTGCTGGGAGTGTCCTCACCGTAAGCACCCTCTGTGACGTGTGTAAGGGTTACAGGTCTTCAAAAGGAATCCAGGTCCCTTCCTCTGCTAGGACTACTCTCTAAAATGTTTTCATCTCTTAAATCTTTTTTGCACAGTTAAGAAAGGACAGACTTTTGGTGTCAGAGTCATGTACCACTTTCCTCCCCTCTATATTCTCTGTTCTCTTAGTAAAAGAAAATAAAATGGTTTGGAAATGTATTCCAGACACAAGATTTTTTCCTTAATATATATTTCTGATGCAGCCACATGCTGGGTTCTTTACATTAAACACATTTGGTGATTCAAGTTTACTTTTGAAAACAGCCTGCTTTCTTTTCTGGTCTTAGTTGTTTTGTTTTGTTTTGTTTTGTTTTTTTCCTTTTTTTTAAACCATGAGTTTATTTTTTGTACTTCTTGTCCTTTTAAAGAATGCAGGCCTCTTCTTCCATCTCCTCTTGTTTATTTAGTGCTTCTTGGAAAGTCACTGATCTTCACAGTCAGAAGCCCATTGTCAGCCTCCTTGGGTTGCCTCTGGCATCGTGACTTTTAAAGTTATGATTTCCATCCATTAAGAGGTAACTTAGTTTTGGTTTGGATTGATCTCATACAGCTTTAACTGTCTAAAGTTAAAGTATCTATGCCAAGCTAGTTATATGGGCTCCTTCTAAACTTAAGGTGGAAAAAGGGATCTCCAGAGGTTATTCACCTCAGCTCTGTCACCCTGTGTGACTCTCTCTCTTGGCAGAGTACATGGATGATGGGCTTTGGCTCTGAGTGGACCCTCCCTGCTCATGTGTGTTTTATATTTCCAAGCTGACCTCCAGAGGGAAAGGGTGAGAAGCCTGTTTTGTCATGATGTACCCATACCCATACTGTATGGTTGGTGCCATAGGTTTTTTATTGGCCAAAGGCTAAACACTTCTAATGCTGTTTTTTATTCTCAAGTACACTGTATTTCTTCTGCAGTTTCACTCTTCTTGATCCCCTTCGTATTATTATAGATTCTCTCTTGGGATTAGCAGAATAATATGTGAAGAATTTTAGTGATATGGAAGCTTGCTTCAGGGTTATCTTTAGATACCTGAGTTGAGCTCTACAAGTGAGGTACTAAATCTGCCTTGAGATTATCAATACAAGAACAAGTGAAAATGAAAGCTTTACAAATAGATTGTACTCCTTTTGTTCTAGGATAGGAGGAGAAACTGAACCGAGCATTGAAGTCATTGTCACACAGCTGGCTTTGCTGGGCTCATACCAGAGCAACAGCCAGCAGAATAAAGCTACGTATGTCTTATTTAAAATACTCTTATATCACAAGGTGTGCAGATAGCAGGGTAAGGCACAACAGGAGGTACAAAGGATTGCGCATTTTTGCATATGACCATCCTGAGTGATGATGGAAATAGTCATGTTATTAGACTCTGACTGGAGTATATATAATAATGATTTTACAACAGCTTAGAGAAATGATGATACAGCAACATTGTGTACCCCAGTCAAAGAAATCAAACCTCTGATATTTATTATGTACTCTGTAATATCTTTTGCATGATTGTTGTTTCATCAGTGGGTTAGTAAAACTTCAGTTTTATAATTACATCCCATTATTGAGGTGCACAAGGGGCCCAGTTGTTTTCAGGGCAGAAAGTCAACCTTCACTAGGATTTTTGCAAGGAGCTAGGTATTGTCCTCCTCTTAAGACTAACTGAGTAGTCTGACAGTTTTACAAGAACTGGCTGAGATTTGTACCTGTAAAAATCTGTGGGGTTTTTTTCTTTTTGTTTTTTTTTTTAAACAGTAAAAATCCATACAGAAAACAATGTTTAAACTTTAAAACCATGAACTTAGATTATAGGGCCATTAGTAATTTTCTTGGCAAAGTTGAAGTATTGCATGTTTTTCATATTCTGTTTCATGAGGATTTGCATATATGGTAATGCTTAATTATACCTTTTGTCTTCTAAGCTGTCTGTTTTAAAAATTTCAGTCTGTTTTCAAAATAAAAATGGAAACAACTCTTTGGTGTAGTTTGTACATAAAGGAATATGCTGGGGTTTTTTCATGTTTGTTTCTTCAATTAGCTAGTCCTACCCAATAAATTTTAGTGTTTTGTTGCTAATAACTAATGAAGAACAGGTAACAAAAGCCACAGCAGCATCTTGTACCCATTAAGAATTGGATCAAGCTAACTTGCACATCACGTGAAGCACGCCGTCACATATAGAAAGCAAGAAGTGTCTGGGGCAGCATACACTATTAATTAGAGCTGAAGCTGGACTTCTGTTGTGGCAATCATGACTTTCATGTTCTATTACTTTCATGTGCTACAAATACTATGCCTGACTTGATGTTTTATGATTTATGTATGTGAGCGGGTGGACATTAGACACATTTCGTGAGCGGCTGCAAGTTTAAATTCCCCTCATTAAAGGGATGGAGATCTTCAGCAAGGGCATGGGGACATAAAGAGTGACATAAAGCTTATCCACTTGAGAGTGAGAGTCTGTGAGGGGGCAGCAATCCATTATGGGAACTTGAACTCAGTAGGATGAAGTTGGAACAGCTTCCATACCCCAAGTATATTTTGTAGCATCTTTGTTTTGTATTCCTCAGGACTGTTGGTGCCCGTGGTGTAGGATCAGCATTCCATGCCCATCCTCATATCTGTACTTTGGCTGGTATGGCAATTTACCCCATTTAAGAATTTCTGCCAACTCCTGGTGTTCACTACAGAAATTCCCTTCAGCTATTTCACACTTGCACTGTTTGAGAATGGTCAGAGTGCAGTAACAAGATTGATCTGGTTTAGGGAACTAATTGACTCTGTCTTGTGGATGTAATGAGTTTAAGTATGATCAAGCTCACCTTGTTCTTTTAGGGTAGTGATAACAACGTAGGCAACAAAGCTGTCATTGCAATGCTTTCCAGTGTTTGGATCCTCTTGTTAAGAAGTGATTGAGGAAAGCTGAATGTGAGACCTTGCTATTTCCTCTTTTAGCATGAATGGGTACAGAAACTCAGCAATGCACAGTAGGAGGAAAGGGTTAGAAGGTGCTCTTCTGACAGGAGCTCCATCAGAGATCAGTAGGTTAATAGGATCCAATCAAAGGTCTTCTTTGGGTCATGCTTGAACAGCTAAAACACTTATTTGCCTTCTTCAAGCCAAATAATTGTGTTTTGTGCTGAAGCAGAAGGGGAACACAAACATAGATAAATACTACCTTTTACATGGGGGCCAGTTACCAGCAGCTGAAGGGCAGTAAATTCCTAAGCTGTTGGAGCATGAAGGATCATGATTTGATACTGATTTGCTTGTGAAGTAGTTTTGAGTAAAGGTAATCACAAGTAAAACTCCCTGGTCAGACTGCTTGCACCCTTTTTGTTGTCACAGAACAGACACTGTAAAATTAAATTGTCGTATTGCTATAAAATCACATTACTGATCTAAGGAATTTGGATATTTTTGTTCTTGTAATTTAAATTATTATCTTATGGAACGGTGTTGATTGGATATTTCTCCATGTAGCTCATTTCTTTTTAGGCGGGTGCAGACTCTTCTGTCCCAGTGCAGTGGAGTCATTTATGGATCATCTGCTCTGCAAATCCATCAGGAGAGACATGGTTCAATGACATCATCCTCATGTCATCAGTGGGAGCAGAGGACACTTAGAATCACATAAAATGATAATGCTAGTGTTAGGCTTGAAATTTTCTGTATTAGCAAAATCAAGCAATTGAGAGATCAGACAAATTAATAATACCTTCTAAGACCTTTCTTCTTCAAATGAAAGTATAAGTGTGAATGGACTCCAACCACCTCAGGGCTTTAATGGAAATGCTTTATATATATAAACATGAAAAAAGATGTTAATGAACTTATAATGCTTTATGAGATTTGTCTTTTAGTCAACCTGTAAGGAGTTTTTCAATAGTTTTGTTTTCTTGGTTGCTTCGAGGTCTCTATTTTAATTCCTGAGATCCTTGTTCAGCCACTTTCTGAAATTTCCAAAATTTTCCAGGGCTATAATCTACTTTGACTGAGGACTGAAGAGTGCTGATGTTCCAGGGAACATGTGTTTTGAACTGAAGAACAATGATACAGTGTTGTTTGCACTCATAAATAATGAATCTTTTTCTGACCACAAGTAAAATTGTTTAAATTAGTCTCCTGATTCAGTAATTGATCTGAAGCATATTCTGTGTCAGAGCTATCAATATACTGATGACTGCATGCATCTCAGAGCGCTACAGTAGTGTTTATGAAAGACATTATAAAAAATATAACGGGGGTTAGAAATGAGCTTTGTGGATTATTTTCAGTTAATGGCATGGCAAATGTCATTTTATGGACCTAATTTAGTGAACATTAATAATGCTACAGTTGAAGTAAATCATTTTAATGGCAAGATTTATGTGAATAACACTAGTACTAATTTACCAATGGAATTTACAAATTCCATTTAGCTCTTCTAAAGAGGCACTAAATGGATGTTATGGCTTGGTTTTAGACTGCCACTATCATGGGAGCAGGGCAGGCCTGCTCTTTCTTTCTCCCTTGTGTTCATGAGTTGTGAAAGCCAGAAGATGAGTTCAGCAATAACACTTCAGTGAGTCAGAGAATAGTGCTGAGCGTTCAACCCACTTTTTTTGTGCGTGTCTTCAGCAAAGAGCAACTGATTAAAGTTATACCAAAGCAATTCTGGGAAGAGGTGCTTGGAGACTGTACCTCCTGCATGATGTTCTCCCTGTATTAAGCAGCTTTTAGCCTCAGATAGCTAAGCTGATATGAAGTTTTTGTATCTTTAGGGCTGCACAAGGCTACTGGGAGAGCAAGATGTGGGGGGTGAAGAAACCTCAATGCCCTTGCCCATTTTGCTTATGAAATGATTATCTGCTGGTATTAAATGTGGAGTGAACTACAGTATCTACGGTGTGAAGATGTCCAGGGTGACTGAGGGTCCTTTCTCATCCCAACAGATAATTACGAGCTCACATGGCGAGTAAGATGCACTGAGCCAGCAAGACTTTATTTAGCAGGGGAAGCTCCCAAGCAGCATGCCCTCAAGAGATGGAGCAGTAACACTGCAGAACCTTCTGTCTCCATCAAGATGACAGAGGTGGTTCCTGCTTTTTCAGGAACAAATGCAGAAGTCAGAGATTTTTAGCCTTAGATTTCAAAATTCACACTCACTTACTGTAAAAAACTTGTTTGATCTCAAGGCAAAATGAGTTTAATATAAGTAACTGACAAACCTATGAACTAATCAAGCTGGGAAAAGAAAGAAAACAAAAAAGGAAATTAAGAAAGACAATGTTGTTTCTGTTTTTAAATATATTGAAACTGCTTAACACTGACATAGTAGGGAACCACATAAATAAAAGACATCTAGATAGATAAATAGATAGATAGATAGATAGATAGATAGATAGATAGATAGATAGATAGATAGATAGATAACCAGCCAGCCAATGGAAGAAAAATGAGTAAAGACTGTAATGTTTGCTAATTAGGTGTCTAGTATGAACGTACAAGCTGATCAAATAGTACATAATTATCAGCTTAAAAATTATTGCATAGAGCATTTGATTATTCATGGAAAGTTCTGGGCTTGGCAGAGTGTGAGATTTTATGCATGTCTGCTGGAACTGGTTGTTTATGATGTGACATTCTTTAATGGTAAAATGAAAAACAGCACAGTTCTGTGCCAGGACACGAGAGGGTCATAGGGGGAATGAATATTTATGAAGCAAAATAAATATGAAGATGGAACTTCCCTCTCCTTTTCCCATCCCCCACTACTGATTTTTTTTACTATACAGCCCATGACATGTAATTTACATTGGCTTATATATACCCTGGGACAGCTCAAGTCTGTGTTTAGCTCTGATTATGGTATGGTGTTGCAGATACCCTCTTTGAGAAGTGGGTGCTGTTGAAGGTATCATTTGTCCTTTATTGCTTTAAGAATATTCATGTACTCCTGGAATGCTGCAACACGCCGGTTTTGGAGGGCTATAGTTCTATTTTATCCATCTATTTTAAGGAAATGTAAATACCTGCTCCCATTCAAGCCTCTTGCCATAGGATTTCCCTGTATTCCGTATTGTGATCTGTAATGTACTTACTCTCAGGGAAGGGAGGGTTTTCTCCTCATTTTGCAAGTGAGGCCCAAAGAAAGAGGCAACTAATCTTTTCAGAGCCAGGCTGTGGCAGGGTGAGAAACCAAACAGAGGTGCCTTACATCCACAGCCTGCGCACAAAGTACCAAGGTGAACTTTGTCTTTTGAATGTTCTCTGATATCTGCTCTTTGGTACTTCTTTTCCACCTGCCTGCACAGGTGGAACTTAACATCTTCCCTCAGTTTTTCAGGACGTAATTTGTGTAGATTTTATGCCATCTGTGACTTTAGACACATAATTGGAGTGCTTAAGATAGCTTAGTGCACTGAGATCCCCTCCATAGGAAATAGAGAGAAACAAGTGCTTCTGGAAAATGGTTCAGCCCTCCTAAGTTTTGATTTGACTAAGATGACAATCTCCTTTTCACCAGAGGGAGGTCTACACTGAGGAGCTCCCAGACCAGGAACTTCTGTTAGGTGACTGAATTTGGAATGGATGCATGTAAGTGGAATTTCTTAATAGTGAGACAAAACCTTGATATCCTGCAGAACCTCCTGGGATCATGATGCATTCTAGCAACAATTATCAAAAAGAACTACTCTAAGGAAATGTAGGCAAAGTGAAAGCAGAGAGACTGCTAACACTTGTCTTTGCTCATTCACTGAGCAGATATCATGCAATTTTGCCAGAAACACCTCTTTCCAAGGAGTCTGTTTTTCAGTCCTGGACACAGACAGTTGCCAACTTATCAAATAATGAGGTGGTTTTTGTAGTGTGCACAAATGAAGATGAGTAAAGCACATTCCTTGTAAATACATTCTCAGAGGAAGAAAAAAACCAGAATTCTGGATGAGACATGACACATGAAAGCTCTCAGTCTGACTCATATTACCACTAACTCATCATCACCTTTCTCAATAAAACCAAGCTGCTTAAAAATTATGTTAAAAATACTTTTTTTTCCCCAGGGAGGAACAATATTTCAGGTGACAGAGAGGGAACACAGTAGACAGCAAAGAATTCAATATAGATAAAATACTATGGTTTTGCTGTAGTTTTTTTTTCTTCACTACAATTTGTTTTCTTCTGAATTCTTTATGAGCTGTGTTCTACGGGGGGAAAATGGCCCAAACAAAACAAGCTTTAAGAAGCAAAGTGAATTTCAAAGACAACCTGAAATGAAGAGTGAACATTCAAACGACTGAGAGGAAGCATATCCCTCCTTTGAACTCTGGAGGTTAGTATGAACTGGCAATACTTTCTTTCAGACCGTTCCTCACAATTAAGTACAGCACTGATGAAAACTCAGAGAGGAGATCAATGATGTGATCTGGAAAGAGGTTGAACCCATAATGGAGCAATCAAGAGCAAATGCTTTCTGAACATGGGGCTTTCACAGGGATCAAAAGAATTGCTTCAACAGTCTGTTTATTTACTAGCGAAGGTACTTGTATTTATTACCCTACTGAGAACAAAGAACCAGCGCTGGTACCTGGTTGTTTTATTTCCACAGCTCTGCTATCATCATCAATAGCTGAGACAAGTTCCTCAACAGAAACACGAAATGGGCCTGCTTGCCCCCAGCTAGATGGCTTGAAGGAAGGGTGTTATGGTGTAACGTTTTCTTCTTATCTCCAGCTCTCTCCCATGGGAGAAAGGAGACCATCCACACAGCCCACATCTTTCATTGCCCTAACGTCCTTAGAAGGAGCACCAGAAATCCTTCTTTGAGATGTTGCACTGTAGGATCTCAGCTTGTGTGATCTTGCCGAGGAAAATTACAGCTGAGAATTTTCAAAAGGCAAGGCAGTTTAGTTATGTCACGCAGATGAATTTTATTGTCAGGAGATGAGATTCTAATGGAAAGTTTTGTTTCCATTTTATGTGTTCTGCATTATTTTGTGTCTTTGTATTGAGCAGGGATAATAGATACTTGGCTCTGTTTCCTTGTGCAATTTACAGAAAATGGATCATTGTCTGACCTAAAAATGAGAGGACACCACTGTCCATCTAACTCTGTGTTTGGATGCTTATGAGCAATGAACGTGGGGCACAGGGACACACAGTCTTGAATCTCTAATCCAAGAGATCACTTAAGGACTTTTTTTTTAACATGAGAACAAACCTGTTGGCATTAAGAGCCTTACGGGATGGGGTCCGAGCTCATCATTTGGTTTTGAACCAACATAAGAGGGGCTTAGGGATGCATTCACTCACTACAGCAGCATCAGGCAGCCAGAGCCTCCTGGTGAATCTTGCTCATTGTTTCAAATGCTATTTATATATTTCAAAGTGTAGCGAATGGAAAGATCATAAAGTCATGGTGACTGTTCATAGAATTTAGGGAAAACAAAATAAACAGTCACAGACCCTCAGTTAAAAGAATGAAAAAAAAAATCCACAGTTTTTCTCCAACAAGAGATGTATTCCCATGATGTACATTCTTGGTATAATTCATATCATATAAAATAAACAAACACAAGGAAAAGCCACAACACGAACAAAAAGAAAAAGAAAAGGAACCAGAATTACTCATTCTCTGGCAAAGAATTATGCTTAAGAAAAATTACTGTCTGCAGGACCTGTCTGCATAGCCTCTTCTACTTGGTTACAATAAACAAAGATTCCACCTTTTAAGATAAAACAATTTTTTTAATAATGAAAAATATCCTCAGAGACCACCTATGACTTATTAGGGTTTTATCTAGATAGAACAATTAATACTCGAGGTTTGTTTCAAGGCAAAAATTAGGTTTCCCATATACTTATTCTGCATACCTACAGCTTTCATGTTTCTCATTTTACTGACCTACCCACCTTATTCTAAGCAACTTGTGTTTAGTGTATGTCCCCAGTATTTGAAATGAGCTTCAGAGTGCCATCCAACACAAAAACTAGTCTGATACAGCTGAATGGTCACAGGCATGTATATGTGGGGTATTTTGTAATTTTTCTGCCCATTTTAGGGCATCCACAGAGCAACTAAGCACCTTAGTGTTAAATCAGCTCTGACTAATGAAGTCCTTGTCTGCCATGGGGTGTTCCTTAACTGGGTACAGGGGTTATGTTGTATTTATTTGTCTTTTGTTTCTCAGAGATTCCTTTTCCAGCACCTCTTTTCTCAGATGGTCCTAACAATCCTTGAAGATCCCCGTGGTGGTAAGTTTCTATCACGGCATGGCTGTATTGTTTCAGAGGTTTGCCATGCTCCCTCTAGTGTGACTGAACAGCTATGTTAGGTAGTCCCTGTGAGTGGTTGGCAAGGTCTTGCCTTTTTTTTGGTCCTTTTCTCACTCTGCTTTTGGCAGTGACTTTTTAGGATAAAAGAGAATACACTTTGTCCTTGTTGTTCCTGTAGGTATAGATGTATGATAGGGCATAGCCAGCTGAGAGCAGACCCTGTGAGGAGGTTCTTTGGGGTCTCTGACACCTCCCAATGCTCAGGAAATGTGCACCAGTGTATTTATTTGCTTTTTCATAAGGTGCAGTGGGACCAAATCTCCAGATTTCTGGTGATGCCATTGTGAGCGGTGATGGAAAACCCTGCATAGTTTGGTGCTTACCACAAAACCAGAGTTTTAGCAAAGCAATCAAGTAATAATGGACATAAACAATAACATTTCTTCCTAGAATCAATGAGAAAAACCTACCAAAATACAGAAATTGTGTTCAGGTGAAGGTGATGAGTAATTTTGACTTCTATCAATGTAGTGTTTTTGTATATTTGGCTATTGTGGTCTTTCGTATTATGCTTTCTGTAATGTCCAGGAGTCTATGTGAGGAGCGGAATCATCTACTAAGGTCATTCCAGAGAAAGGGGGAATGAATGCTTTCCTAAGGGCTTCAAGCATCCAAGAACATCTTTAATACATAACATGGAAGTCATTATTTTGGATGTTTGCAGAGAGTGTATTTGTAATGTATCATACACACCTTTGGTCTCTGAGAAAACAAATAATGTGAAGGGCAAGAACACAGTTCCAGCCCTGTTCTGTTTCCATATTTTTGTGCCTCCATGGGATACTTACGTTGCAGTCTTGAATGCATTAAGTGTTATGCATGAAGTCACATGACTTGAACTCGGGGCCAGACAGAGATTAATTGATTTCTAATGGAAAAATGCGTGCCTGATGCTTTCATCATCTCAAGCCATCCTTTCCTGCCAGTGAGTAGTAATCTTTTGTCTATCTGAAAGTTAAATCTGGAACATTATTTACCCTTGTTGATACAAACTGTGCAAATATAACTCTTCCTTTTCACCTGCATCATCGGGTAACTTTTCCAGTTCTCTTCATCTGGTTTGTGGTGGATCCTTTCACTGGGCAACTTCTAATTTTGAAAATCAGTCTTGTGAAGAACTGTCTTTGTTGCAGACAGGCTCTGTCCTGCTGCTGTTGTGTTTTCTGCTAGGGTATGTACCAGAGGTGCATACATCTAGCTAGTAAACAGAATAAGCATCTTAGGTTTATCAGGAACAGACTGACTGGAGTAGAATGTGTATCTGGCTTTTGGGAGCTGGTAGTGAATGTACCACATGTTCTGCCACCAGCTTACTCTGCTGAGGCTGTGCATCTCCTGCTTCCCTCACAAGGCCATTTAGAAGTCAGCTAAGTCCACCTCAGGGCTTTTCTCAAGCCTTTACCAGCACATTTAAGATGTTCATATCTGGTGTATTGCTGTTCTTAGTCTTCACCGTATGGCTGGCCAGACTGGACAGAGCTGCAGTGGGATAATGTTTTGATCCACTGTCAGAGTGTTTTGTTGACATGCCTTCATCATGACACAGGTTTGACAGATAAATGCCCTGACTTTGTCCTGCAGGACCACTTCTCACAGCTGTAATATATTGTGTAAAAAACTTTCACTTTGCTTTTTAGTTTCATTTTGGTCTTTTGCTGCTTTTTGGTCTGTTTAGAAAATCAGCTGTTCAGGGCAGGAGCCTGCTGTTGTAACATATCTGTAGAGTATAGTTCCTGTCGGTCAAAACAACAAATGAAAAGTGCCTCACTTCTGGTTGTATTCACAGAGTGTGTCTTACTCTGGGGACAGACACAGAGCATCTGAGTCACTTGCACTGACATGTAATGCTTGTAATCCTTGAAGGTTACGCCAAGTCCCTCTGATTTGTGCTTGGGCAAAATATTGCTTCTTTGGCAGTGACCAAAAGAATGAGTGCTTTTGGCCTCTCTACCACTGTTTTTGTGATGCAGATCTGTCTGTCAGCAGATAACCGTTTCACCTCCATCTTTGCTGGTGAAAACAGCAAGAGTCAGATTTCACTTCCTGAGGATGCCTTGTGATTCTAGAGAAACTAAAATGGTATTTTATTTCTAAGAAAATTGGGACTTCATTTCATGAAAAGATGTGGTCATGGTATGTAGCTGTGAAGTGAGGGATGTGTTTGAGGAAGCAATCTGCTTTCAGAAAATGTTTGCCATATAGGATGAAAAGGAAGTACCTTGCCTTTCACTGCATCCCTTCCAACCTGGTTCAGTTTTGCCTGCACCTGCATGCAAGGTTGCAAGTCCTGGGATGGTGTGTGCTTTTTCTCCAGCTTTCCTTATACTGAGTACAATCCCAGTCCTGAAGCTCTTACTTTTCTTGTGAAAGATATTCCAACTTTTTAAATAGCTATTGTTCAAAAGATGGTTCTTCCCCTCTGAATTTTCAGTAATTGCCTACCCTGTTTACAGACATGTCAAGCACAGTTCAGAGGCAGATTCTAAAAAAGTATTCTACCATCATCATTCCTAGTAAATTCATAGATTTAATTCGACCTATCTTTAGAACACACATTTTGTTTCCCAATAAAGTATTCTTTTTGTGACCTCCTAATTAATAAGATTAAGGGAATTTAGCCCAGGAAACTGACAAAAGGCAGCATTCTAGGACCCTCACTGAATATTAATATCTATCTTGTAGCAAAAGCAGAACACTTGTTTGTGTATATTGGAGCCCCACTGGTTTAGGTCTTTACTAGGAAAACAACAAAGAAGAGGAAAAAAATAACAAATTACAGCTGAAACAAATCATCAGCATTGCTGTTTTCAAATTACTGTATTTCTGGGGAATTTTAGTCAGTTACATGAAAAAGAAGACACCAGTTTCAATGGAGCTTTGATAGTCAGGTTATGTTAATAATGGGAACTCATGTAAAATGCATAAGGTATACCTTACAGATGAAGAAGATTGCTAATAATTATTCTGTATGCTAAGAGTGTAGCTCTTTCTGAACTGATACATAAAGACTCCTTTACATCCCAGTCTAATTACTTATAGACAGTTGAGCACAAAATTACTTTCATCTGTTTGAACATGTGGAAGGAAAGAGATTAGAGAAGTACCTTTCAAAACAGCTGGTTGGCATGTTAAAGAAGAAAACCTACTGGTTCTTCGGTTCTGACTGAAAAGTGCATTTCTTTATAATTAGACCTATTAAAGTAAATGTCATGCAGGGGGATTCTCAGAGGAGGTGACTGGGGTGCACAGCATGAAAAGTCAGTTGCTCTCTTATGGCTGCTCCAGAAACTGGAAGTTTTCAAAGATGGGGAAAGATAGGACTAGGTGTTTTGACACCTTGTGTTTTTCCCTGGCCACAGTGTGAGTGGTGTGGAAAATAATCTCTTACATAGGAAAAATCAGAAGTGCAGAAAATCAGAAATGCAGAAATCTGAGTGACATCAGAATCGCGGAATAACTTTTGTTGGAGCCTTTGGAGTTCTTCTGGTCCAGCCCTCCAACCCTCCAAAAGGTTGTTTGTGTCCCTGTCCTGTGAAGTTTTGGCCATCTCAGAGAATATCTCAAGATCAAATCTCAAGAACAAGGGAACAGTTAAAATAACCAGTTTAATCTGGAATTCTATCCCTGACAGTTACAAGTGGGTAGTATTTAGGGGATGATCAATGAGAAAGTCTGAAGTAATCCTTCCTGTTGCATGCCTCAGGTCTGTGAGTTTTGGATTTATTTTATGCGTATCTGGAGTCTGCAGCATGTGGGTTGGTCTTTTTTTCGCCATAGGTATTAACTCTTTAGGGTAGGTATGACAAAGATGGTGTATGGGCAGATTCTGTGTTCAGTCTAGGTTCTCTTCTTCCCTAGATGAGTTTTCACACACATAAAGACAGAAAATTTTAGATAAGACTTTACAAGAGATTGCATCAAATAAACAAGAGGTCCACAGGCTTAATATGTACTGCTGCCCTTTTTCATTAGAAAAGATCCAGAAAGACACCTGCACTTTGTGTCCATCTGAGTATGCTGGCAATTGGACACTGTGGTCTCTCAGATGGCAGTATTTGAGGAAGTAATAATGAAATTGCCCCATGTAGTGGCTCACAAATCCCAGCTCTTTCTGAATTTACCTTGCTTCCCACAAAGGCCTTTGGTGAAGCTATTTTGCTGCTGTTTAAGGAAGGATATCCTGGCCTCTCCTGAGCTCATATCAAGAGGCTTAACCTCTTCTTTGAGAAAGCAAAACGCAATGTGGTATGTAGCTCCGAAAGATGACTGACTCTTTCATTAGTGAAGTTATTGAAGATGACGTGGTGGAGCACAGAGCTTGCTGGATGCTTCCTGCTAAACCTCTAGGGCAGCACAGGAGAATGACTGTCTCACAGAGCCCTGAGTCTTCCCAGGGACCTGCACCACACAGCGACCACTGAGTGCTTGGCTAGAAATAAAAATAACTGTGACAGCATCAGTCACACTAAGTCATGAATGAGTTTGCCTTTTTCTTTTTTTCTAACTTGGTTTGGACTTGCACCAACTTTGAATTCTTTATGGAAAGAAGATACTCTGATTAAAAGATACATCTTGGTTTAAAGGACAGCTAGTGTGTTGTACATATAATACATGGCTACCAGGAGCACTACTGATTGCTGATAATTTAATTCCTATAACAGACTAGAGAAAGCTTATTACCTGGCAGCCAGCATTCAATCACTATTTTCTGAAATAAATAGCCTATCAGACAGCTAACGATAAAAAAGCAAACGTGATGTCCTTAACTTTGTGTATTTTTAAATATAATATACTGTGCTAACAAAGACATCCTAAAAGCTGTCTTCCTGCTAATCCTTCTCAATGGCTTTTCCCTGTGTTTGTGGCATGGTTTATTTAAGTAAATGGTATTGTTACATTAATTTTAAAATCTGATGTATCACTAAAAAGATAATAGAGCATGAAATGCACTAAAATACTGTCTTTTGTGTTATACTCATGAGGCCCATGGTTGGTTTTTATTGTGATGCAGAAAAAGAAGCATCTTAAAATAAGTAAGTACTACTGGTTGTGTATTTTCTTTCTTTCTTTCTTTCATTATCATTGTTCTTGGAACCATAAAAAAACATGAGAGGAGCAAAGACTATAGAAACACTCAAGGATCTTGGCTGCAGGATTAAATACTGTAAAAAAAAAAATTCTCCCCATATCTCCAACAACCCAAAACCATGTATCCCTCCACAGAAAACTTGGTGTTTCAGTATGGCAAAATATAATAAATGGATAAGCAGTGACGTGGATAAGGAAAGTAGAAGGGGACAATCTCATTCATTTTAATTAATTAATTAAAAAATTATAGCAAGTCTATGGAAAATACATCAGTACTTTCAGTTATCTGTCTTTTACTGATATAGATTGAAGTCTGCTGTGACATTGGTTATAGATCAAATATAGAACTGACTGTGAATTTTCATTGTGACATGAACAAACTTCTTTTTATATCAAAACATAATTTTTAATAAAAGTTTGGAATTGTTCAGCATGGTATAAGTAGGAAGTGACATGTTATGATATTTAGTTGGGGACTTAGAATAGCTCAAATGAAAACATTTTATTCACCGAAGAGACGCAAGGTGATGTATTTCAGATTAGCTGAACATGAACCTGTGTCTGCCTAAGATACCCCATAGAAGCAGAGGAGCTGCTTTTTGGTGTAGCTCACATTCCTATGCTCTTCTAATTGGGATTTTTGGCTTGATGAGGTTTCCACAATGTATCATTGCTCATTCTCATTGCCTAAGAAGTATGTTAAGTTGAAACGCAGGGCAAATTAATCCATAGACAAGTCCAAGATTTCTTATCTGGGATTTGGAGGAAGCAAACTTTCCAATGAAGAACAGAATGAGTTTTGAATGTACTGAATCAAATTAGTACACAATTGAAAATATGATGTATACTTTTTTGATAATATATGGTATACATTTATTCCTCTGCTATGTATATGCATTGCAAATAGGCAAAATTTTCTGTATTGAATTTGAAATTATTCAAGCTGAAAATGAGGACTGAAATCAACTTCTTGCATATTTATAACCACTTTAAAAAAGGCAATGAGAGAAAAGAGAGGAAAAAATTAGTGAAAATTGGCTCAGAGATGGGAGTATATTGTTAGACAAAACTTGTATGCAGAGATAATAATGGCAAGATATTGGGGTGTTTCCTTATATTCTGAGGTTGTGGAGATTAAGGAATTTGTCCCCTTTTACCTTCACCTTCCATTGTAAAATCTATTTTGGCTGTAATGTAACATACTAATAAACACTAAAGGCATTTTAGAATAAATCAGGTCGTAGCTTCTGCTTCCTTTTGAGTGTCCATCTGAAATAATTAGCTGCAGAAAAGTATATACATAAATATATATATAACACTTTTGGAAGAAATGGCACAGCTGCTGCCAGCTATGCCCTCTGGCACTCCGAGAGGCAGAAGCTCCTCCTGGGTTTTGCAGTATGCTCTGAAGTGGAGCTGTGTTTTAATTGCTCCATCCATCCCTATTAAGGGACAGGCAGAAAAGGAGAAAAAAAAATCTAATGAGAAAACAGATATTGTATATACATTACTCTAAATACCTGTGGTTAAAAGAATATTAAGGTTGCTAAACGAAGCACTGAAAAACCAGGAAATATATGGCTCCTGGTATAATGTTAATTTAGCTTCTGCAGCCAACATCATTATGCTACCGTTCCAGGGACTCCTGCTTCACCTAATGAACGACTGACTGGTCCTTCATGACTTTTCTACTCTTCACAGGTGGTATGGAGATCCAAGCCTTATTTATCTTCTAAAATACAAACCCTTTTCTAAATACAGGGTTATTAATTTCCTCACCATTTTTCATTTAGCCCTCCTACTACATTCGGTTAATGGTACTCATGGTACTCATGATTATAATATGCAATGTCTTCAAGAACATTCAATAATGTATTTCCGAAAAATCCTAGGATGTGGTGGGTGATCACTATTAGTTGTTATACGTGTTGTTATGCACACAATATTGTTCGTGAGCAAAGAAACACACTTTATACACATAGCCAAGAATTTATTGTTGTCATGTCTAAAATATTTTCAGTATAATCCAAGAATCATTTGTGCAAATTTAATTTCAGAAGAGAATATTTTAATACAGAAAGTCTCATTAATAATAACAATGTAGTTAAAATTGTTATACACATGCTTATTTTCCACCCCTATTTCTGTTATTATGCTCAACATTTTCCTACTCCTTTTGCTCCCAAGGTTGGTGGTTTCATTTCACTCTTAAGCATGTTGGGGGTGCAATGCAGGCATGTCAGCTTCTAGTCATTTACTCTAAGAAATATGATGTTCATCTTGATGGTTTCCTCTTCCTCAATGAAAGATTATCTATTTGCTTGATAACGTATAATTACATACTTGCTCTTTCCTCATGGGTCTGCAACTTTAACTTATGTCCAAATTTGCTGGATATGTGCCCTTTTTGTAGGCTAGATGTTATGTATGTATGTTACCTAAGCCCAGTTTTGTCCAGTCCCATGTATTTTTTTCTTTAATTTAAGTTAGTAAGTTAGTTGTAAGTTAGTTGCTTACAGCTGTGGGTCTTGAGTACCAAGCCTGTGTACACATTTCTTATCATCCCATGGAGGTATTCCTCTAGACTCCCTCCTGTCTCTCCATCTCTCTGCTGTCACACCAGGCCTGGATTTATCTACACTACACAATTAATATATATTAGAGTTGTGAAATCATAGTGGTATACCATATAAAGATAAACAAAAGTAAACCAAATCAGCCAGAGGTACCTGTTACATTAGAAAACTTGATGTTAAAGACAAATCAAGAGCAGCAAAGCTGCCAGCTGGCCAAGAAAAGCCCAGACAGGGCAAGCCTGGCAAGCTTCACTCTTGAGGTCTGGGAAACTCAGTGCAAATCTGATAGTTTTCTCCTAGCAAGAGCTATATCATATTACAAGGACTGAAATTACAGTGTGCATCCTGAGAAATAAATTAATTAGAAAGAAAATGCTACATTTCTTTAACAATTACTTGAACTCATTGAAAGTCGTGTTTTTTGAAACTTCAAGGAGTTTTAATTGACTGAAAGTACTTTTAGTTCCTAATTAGATCATTGCGATCATGCTGTAAACAAAGGTGGTGATGAGCAGACACGTGCTGAGTTAGGATGTTACGTCTAGTAGAAATGGACACATTACAGGATTTTGGAGTTAGGTGGAAGCTCAGCTCAAAGCCAGGAAATTCAGAGTAAGTTTCACTGGTACTGGCTGTTTTGAGCTGCTCTGGGAATGCAAAGCAGCCATAAACTTGACTTAAATGGCCAGTAAATTGGGTTTAACTGCTGCTTTGTGTCACTGAATTGCTCCAAAGCAGCTGGAATATCCCGTGAATCTGGTCCCAGATGTTTACGTGGAGTTTATTCAAACTATTCTAACATCTTTGACATGAAATCTGCTGGAAACCTCATGAGAATAAGTTCTCCTTCTCCTCTCAACCAGAAACACCAAATGAACGGTCAGCTTTTAGTTTCTTTACTCTTTTCATCTGGTGAATACTGTAAATGCAAAACAAACCCACCAGAACTTCACCAAGTATTTCAGAATTTCTCCTCAAAAACAGTTTAATTTTAATTCTTAGAAGATCCACTGTGTTTGGGTGGTAGTGACATCTCCTTACTTATACCTAAATTGGTTTCTTTACTGTTGCTGAGATATATATATATATGTTGCAGGGCTCATCTTCTACCATGTGTTCATACACCTAATGGTCCTGATTTTCAGTTGGATTGCAAATAACTTGTGTTATAAATTCATTGCCTATTCTTTTTTTTTCCATTCTAGTTACTATGTTATCTACTGCTGTATTCCAACAGGTGATCTTGTGTGGGATTGGTTTCACAGGTGCTGAGGCAAATGCAGTTGAGTTTAGTAACCTCTTGTTCTCTTTATGGGTGATGGTGCAAGGCATGCTAGTACATCATCCCACTCATCTGGACACTTAATCTATGAGTTCAAATCAAAGTTAGAATTATTTTATAACAATGAAAAAGTGCTTTCACTTTTAGTGAAATTTACGGTACCTTCATTCACACTAAATCCGGACTCAAATTAATTGGCTCACTCTAGTCAAGGAACACCCCTGTGGAATAAGGTACTTCTTGGCGTGAGTAAAACTGTTACAGTTTGTCCCATTCTGATGCCTGCTCCAGTCTGGGTCTGTTCTGCCTTCATAACGAAATTCAGGTAGCAAGAAAGAGATACCTGATCTGTATTCTGCATAAGGTCACAGATTTCACTGATGTTCAGGATAATCTTTATCATGACACCTATGTCATCTTTGGGACTTTTCTCCTTATCAAAGGCAAGTCCAGCTTTTCATAAGATATAAATAATGTAAAATTGTATAAAAATATTTCTGGCTTGAGTAATTTGAAGCACCGCCAAGCAAAACACTAGAGATTGCGTTGGAAGGAACATCTTTTATTTTTTGGCAGCACAGATGAAGTAGCTGACCTAACAGAAAATATCTCTAATGTATTTGATTAAAATTCCCCAACTTTTTCAAAATATTCATAAAAATATTGAACTTTAAGTTTACACTTTACAACATCCTTGAAGAAACATCCTGCAAACATGACTTTTCTCCAAATTAGAGATGCACTAACAGATAGAGAAAGGACTGCTTTTTTGGCCAGGGTGAAGGCTAAAGTAAATATTGATTACAGACAAAGTTTTACACACCAATATTCAAAAGGAGTTAAAGAGGCATTTTCTTCAATAGGCATGTTCATTCTAATCCTCTTTTTATCCTGTGTTTAGTTGCTATATTTTATTTAATGTGTTTTACAATAATAAGGGCTTTGTGTAGGTTGCATAGTGAGGCTTTTAAATATCTACATGAAAAGCATGACCTTAAAAAGGAGGCAGGAGGGAGAGAATAGGAGAATTGTTAACAGATGAATAATTGGTTTTGAGAAATGTCAACAGAGCCTGCTTGTCTACACTACAGCCGTTCCAGGAGAGGTAAATAGAGGTAGTCTTTTTGCTGCAATTATATGTGTGACATTCAGAGGGATTCTTCTAATGACTCACATGCCTGAGATTACTTGGTCTGCAGTGGGTTGGGGCCAAATCTGAATCCAGTAGCACACTGCATGGTGACCAGGTTATTAGTCAAGGAATATGTTTATTTAAAATAAAAGTATCTCCAAATTAGGTGCCAGTTATTTTCTTAGTCTGCGTGCTGGACCAGTAGATAAGACCATCAAATAAAGGGAAAAACAGCAGAATGTTCACATATGGTTTTATGAATATTTAGCACCCAGCTGATAATAGAAAGGGTGAGGGCATTCATCATTTGCAAATTTCTGTTTAGAGGACCTTGTTATGAGGAGGTTGAAAAGACTCTGCATTCCTGTACTACAGAATTCACTGTGTAAGCAGCCACGGTGGATAGAGAATGGGAGAGGATGTGGAATGTCCGTGTACAGTTACACAGTAGAAGGAGTGTTAGGATCCACGGTGTCCTTCCCATAGCCATTGCCTGACGCTGCACTCCACTGTGCTCTTTCTCTCAGACTGAATAACTCCTGTGCTTCAGAGTCCTTCTGTGTAACACACTTTTTACACATACTGGAAGCAGTAATCCAGTTGCTCAGGCATCACTCTATTAGTATTCCACTGATTATTGTTTTATTGAGAAACTGGACATAACTATTAGGACTTCTGTCCTATTTTATCACTTGAAGATTAACTTGTGACCTAAATTGAATCACTCAGTCATGCTGCAAACTGCAGAGATCATCTTGTCTAGCTGAAGTACCTGTCACATGCTCTTTAGATAAGAGACTTCATTTTAAAACAGGCATCAGGAGAAATTGTTTGACACGATTTAAAAGTCTGCCAGTGCTCCTTGCTAATTTCCCCGAAGTGTCACTAATATCTGAGTTCCGACAAAAGAGTCTAGGGGTACAGATTCACGTGCTGCATTGTGTCTACCAAATACCCTCACAGCCACCAGCGTGCTGTTCTCCATGCTTATATTTGCTCTCTTTCCTCTCATCACCCAGTTCAACTGCCCACCAGCAACCGCAAACTCCTGCAGCGTCCCATTTATCCCTCTTCCACATCTGCATTAGGCAAAGCAGAGGTACTTCAAAAATGTCTTTTGACTATCAAATTAGGCCTCGAATCTCATGAGAACTCCAATTTCAAGATTACACATGTTCAATATAAGGTCCCACTTGTAGGATTAAACTTTCTAGGAAGCAGACATCAAACAGCATGGTATGAGAGATTTTCCTCACCCAGGACACGTGGACCATGTGTCAGGACTATGATCCACATGAGTACTTTTGTTACACACCTTTGTCCCGTAAAAGTAGGCAGCTATGTTTAATAACAACCATGTCTGTACACAGCAACTGCTGCCTCTACAGCAACAGGAACATCCCATTATTTTTACATAGTACTCGATATAGAATCTTTCCATTACTTCTGTACCTCTGTTAGGAATTACCAATGATACCATGATGATTTTTTGCTTTTCTTTTATACCACTTTTATACACTCTTTTATATAGCTTCATATATTCCTTGTGCCTTTAGCTTACATAGTTACAATTCTTTAAGTTTGATAACTCCCCTTAGACCTAATATATCATTAAGTTTAGAGACTAAACATTGTAAAAGCCCAAAGAAACCAAGGTCCTCTCCAGAACACATTCTGTAAACAAAGATAGGCCTATCCAGGGGGAAGGTTCCTTGATGAGGGGTCTCACCCGAGTCCCTCATTGGGGCATCTTTGATAGATATGCTAATTTTTGCAAGGCATATAATTGTGTACTCATCACATCGTGGGTGGCCATTTCTTCGGTGGGCATTTCGGGGTGCATCTCGATGTGCATTTCATCATACCTAAGGATCCTTAAATAAATACCAAGGTAAAAACCCTTTTTTCCCTCTTAACTGTGTGCAGCTCTCGTAATTTTAAGACCAGGCAAAGGCATCACCAATGGGTAGATACAAGCAAAAAACTGACAGCTTTTTGCTGCAATCACTGAGATTTTACAACTGTGCAACCAATGTGCCTTTTGCTTTTTTACCAAATATTTTTGTCTCAGGGCACTATAGGATGAGTATTTTTACTGACATGAAATGTGAGCTTTGCTTTTTAATTTCAAATTGATCACAGTCTAATTGTTGTAGGTATTTATATTGTGTTATGTTAGCTGATGCAGTGTAAGAGTCCAGTTAGAGAAAACAGAATTATAAAAAGAATCCTACCCATTCAATACTAGAGATAAGATGCCAAATATTTTTGCACTTTTGAATCTTTTTGCCACATTCTTTAATTAATTCATTGATGCTTCTTGGGGATTCAACCCCCAGGATCCTCTATTACTTTTACATAACTACACTAGGCACATAATGTTTTTCCTGGTATGATTCCCTTTTGCTTCTCAAACACATCTCTTTTCTTGATGTTGGCAGTATGAACTGTTTGATGGGGTAGGATTTATAAACATTATCCTTTAGAACTTGCACAACTGGATGAAACCAATAATTCACTCCCTTTTTTCTTACAGAAGTGTTTCCAAGGCTAAAAAACTTTCATGGTATTCCTAGCTTTCTGTTTCCTAGAAAAATAAAAAAAATTGAAAATACAAGCTATTACTGAAACAGCTTGTATTCTACTTCTCTTTCACCAGTATTCATTATTTATCATTGTCTTCACAAAATTAGGCCAGCATGTTGCCATATTTGGACACAATTTTAAAGTAGCACTGAATGTTAAAAAGAGGAGCATTATAATACAAACCACATTTGAAACTATGTCCTTTTGGTTTCTGGATTTGAAAAAGTGTCAAGAAAAATAAAGGTGGTCTGCGTAACTTTGGAAATAGATTGAAGATTCTGGATTATTAGGTAGTTCTAGGTAAAACAGATATTTTCATGTTTGTCTTAAGCTCCTCCTGCAAATAATCAAGCTACATCTTGTGTTCAAATTTGTGGGTTTTTGAAGGAAAGAAATGCAGTTGCATAAAAATATGCAGAAGACATATTGGGGTAACTTATGTTGGTAAGTGGACTGATTGTGAAGGGGGCAAAGTTATGCAAGTGTGTAGGTGTATGTCTTAGACTGGGAATCGCTGTGAGTCATCCTCACTCCACATCAACGCCAAACTGAGGTATGCACCAGCTCTTCCCTACACATCTGCATCAGCTTATTTTTGTTCAAAAAAGAAATGGGCAAGAGATTTCTCATCTAAAAATCACCCCCTCCCCTGCCAACAGAGATAGTGCGAGTGTGTTTTCTATATAACAAGTCTGAACACTTACTGCCACTTAATAATTTGGTATTAGCCAATTTATTTCCCACAGAGTGACACAAGAGTGGTATCACAAAGTCAATTGAGCATATATGTGCTTTAGCCCTGAGCTAATGTCTTGAGCAACAAACAGAGCTCAAGGGCTCTCAAGTTTTCCTTGGTTATTATTGTGGCTATTCTTTCAGAGGGTTATGGAAATCTGAGCTGCACTGTCTTTCAGAGTCTCCATGAAGCACAGTTGTACTTCACACCATTGTTTAAAGGATTCTGTCTGAATTACAGCAAACCTCAAAAGTTGCCACAGATAATTGACTGATCATCCCTCAGGGACTCTGGAAATAACGTTGGGGAACTGTCCAGCAAAAATTTCTTCAGTGAAAAGTGTTTTATATGGTGTCCATCTCAGAGCTGGTGCAGACAGGAAAGAGCAGGGTGAGAACTGGCCATAAGTGTGCTGAGGGAGAGAATGTAACTGCCTGCTCTGGGCTGTGCCTTTCCCTCTGTCTGATCCTGCAAGAAATATTTGTTCTTTGGGTCAAGCAACTGCTGTACATTCAGTTCTTAAAGATGACTAAGAAGGAAATAGATACATGTAGAAATTCAGAAGTTTAACTCATGGAATTCACTGCCTGCCTACAAAATGAAAAACTGGGTATTGATGCATGCTGGACTGAACATCTAAAAGATGGGAAGGCCACTGGAGATAGGAAAGGTGGGAAGGTCATAAGGCTGGCACCTAACTCAAATATTCAGACTGCCTCTGTCCATTATTTCCTCTTGTCTTCTTCGGTCAGAGAACTCTCTCCTCAAAATTCTTTCATAAGTTTTTAGTGAATGTTTACGTGAAGGGGGTGCACCTGTGTGTCGACCAAAACATGAGAATTTTGAAGGGAATCTTCAATATTACTCAGTCTTCTATGAAGAATTTTTTGCATGCAGTTGGGCATTTTGCTACAAAACATATATTGTGCTTTCTTACAGAGATATGGATGTAATGGGAAACATCTTTTTATCTGAGCCTTCCTTTGATAACATGTTTACTTTTCCGTTCCTTTTGCCATTTTACTTCTACTGCTTTTTGACCCTGTCTGTGTTCCCCTGCTTAATAATGTGCTAAATGTTTCTGTCTTCTGCATCACTTACAATGAGACCCTTCAGTAACATCCCATTAGACACCTTGCATAAACACCTAGAGATGAACAACAGAGGTAGCTGAAAGAGCACACAGGCAATTCCAAGACAGAAGTGATGTGTGACAAACTGTCTCCACTCTGCTTACATAATTGTCTGAATCTTGATTTAAGTTTCCCCTGCTGCCAGAAATGAATCATGCCATAGAATTTGTGCTCTTCCTATTTGAACTCTGGATTGTCATTAGTGATGATTTGTGCCAGATATCATTAAAATTATGCATAAAAATATAAATGATCTGCAAAGCAATTACAAGCTTTCAGTTCCAGACCATTTTTTGGTCACCCCAAGCTTTCTGTGTTGGGAATGAGATTCTCACATGCAGAAAAATAATCCCTGTTTTAATTCCTTGAAATAAATTTCAGGACTTTTTTTTTCCAATTTATTTGTTTTTAATTTAAAAATGGGTGAGTTATTTAGGAGCTCAGTGAATACCAAGTGAATGTGGTGCCCAAGCACCTTGGCAAACCTGGGCCTGAGAGCAACTGAAGTTGAGTGTACTTGAAATATGTGGCTCTTCCTGGAAGTGGGAATAGCCGGCACTTCAAAACACAGCAAACCAGAACTGCTTGTTGATATGTTTTATTTCTATTATGTATTTAATTCAGTAGAGATATGATTGCTAGACCTGATTTTAACCAGGTATCATGTGGGCAGATATTATACAAATTTCTCTACACAAGATCTAATGCATCTCAGTTTGAATTTGTATATCTGCCAAGTTTCACTCATTCAGAGAGAGGCTTCCTCATTTGGGATTAATTGTAAGACTCTCTTAAAAAGTGTCTTCACTTGTGATGAAACATTTTGCTGTGTGTGAATGAGATGTATAAAACCTCATTCTAAAGGCCAAATTCATCTCTGGTGTAACTTCCAGGGAATTCCACGACGCTTTGAAATCTTCCTTATTCAGATGATCACAGCTCAAGAAGCGTGAACACTTTTTCAACTTGATCCCTGTGCATTTTGCACAGAGTGCCAGTCATATAATGGTTTTCTGAAACGTTCATTTGGAGTGAGAGATGAGCCAGTCACAGATCATTTTCATTTTAGCCTAAGCCAGGATGAAAACTCTACTGATGAGGTGAATTTGACATACAGCTTAGCTATTCATACATTTGAATAATATACACTTTACAAGTTATATAAACACACTTAAAATAGTAAAACTTCCTATTTTTCTTTATTCCTCTCTCCAAAATAAGCATATTAAGAAAGCAGTGAAAGTAGCTAGTGAAAGGAGCTGCCACTGCTGTAAAGCCATTATATATGTATCGTAACTAAGACATCCACCTGCCTTTTTGAACATAATAAGCGATCAGCAGCAAAACCAAACAGAAAACAAAAATAAAAAAAAAAGCCCCAAACAAGTCATGTTTGCTGATAGTATTATTCAAGGCTAAAGATTCCTTTTGTCTTCCGTGTGATACTAAAAAACTCTCAGGCTGATAAAATCAGCAAGGACAGGGCAATTGTCATTGCTCATTTTATGACCTGCGGCATTGCTCCAGTGCCTCAGACTGCCTTGGCACCATTAGTCCCTAGACTGCTTCTGCTGATCTTAAAGAGGCTTTTGTTGGTAATCAGTACAGACTCTGGAATCCCAGGACACCACTGCTAGTTATGCTGAGCTAAAATCATAAGGAGTGCAAGCAATAACAAGCACCAAGGCCTGTGCTGACCCTTAGCAGCTGTTTATATCCAATCATAACTGAGCAAATGACTTTCCAAATGAAAAAGCATGTTTTTGGAACTGATAATAAATCAATCTTTAAAGAATGAGAAATACTTATTAGTTTTATTCTCTGCTAGGTTGTAAAAAAACCAAATAAGAGCCCCTGCCTCAGAGCCAGACGGGTTTCACATATATAGAGAGATTTAAAGGGGTTGCACATCAAAAGGGGGCATTTTTAATAGTGCTCACATGACAGAAGAACACTACTGCATTTCTGAAAGTGATACACTCCAGCTTAATGAAAGTTAACTTACAGAAAACCAACTAAATTGCCACCAAATCTCTGGCAATTAGTAAAAATAAAACTTTTAAGTTCTTAACGGGGCAAAGGAATAATAAATAACATAATTCTGATAGTGTGAATTTCAGTGTCAGGGATAACATGATAAAGCTGTTCTTACTTCAAAAAGTTTGAAGGTAATTAATAACAGTAGAGATTTTTATAGCTGCAGGCGAGAGAAGGTAACAGTGCCTGCATGAAGGGAGAGAGGACATGCTGCTGCAGTGCCAAAAACCCTGAGCCGTCCTGCTCCCTGCGCCTCCAGGAAGCCTTGGTGGTAATTTGGTGCCCGTGCCTGGCCCAGCAGCACGGTTGCTGACAGTTTCCAAAGCCTCCTTCCTGAGCTGATGCACCAAGGGTGATTCTGGTGGGTGAGGAAGTGAGTGGACAGTCACATGTGGGTGGACAGTTACCTGATGATGGTAACCCTTTCCTGCTGGACCTTGTATTTAATATTTGCAGAAATAGGTACTTTTCTCCTCTTTCTCTTCCTCTGCACCAGCTTTGTAATTTAATGGAGTTTGTCACGAACAGAGTGGAGGCAGAATTCATCTGTCTGAATTGGGTGTTTACATCTGAGCTGGCCAGATCTTCTGAGAATGATTTCTCTCACCCTCAAGATGACAACATGTTCACACAACAGAAGTACCTTTTGCTGACCTGCAAGGGAGCTGGTGACCCCTATCCCAGGCGGAGAGGCCCGTATGGCAGACATCTTGAGCTTAGGTGGAAAAAACCCTCTAAGAGCCGTCCTCATATCTTCCTTTTGCTGGTTATGAATCCTGGGTCAGGAAAAGGTTGAGAATATTAGACCAAGATGAGCAATATCATGTTTGTAGCCATGGTGTTGTTTTGAACTTTTGCAGACAACTACCACACCCCTCTGATGTTTTCTTCATAACATACCAACTGCTGTGAGATTGGCACAACAGTGTAATATTAATAGAAGAAATCTGGTTTGAATAACCTTAAAGTCAATGTTCTTGTAAATCTAATAAGTACTTGGATATTGATGTGCTAGTCTCCATCTGCCGAATTTAAAAATCTGAAATTCATTTAAGTCTTATAATTAATACACAAAATTCCTCGGACACTATTAGTTACACTATATTTTTATGGTGCTATCCCTAAAAGGATATTAAAGTGCTCCAACTGTGTAGTAAGTTAGTACTATAATGTTGTAAGAGGAATGGTTTTCATCGACATTCTACAGAGAAACCAAAGAAATTACTGATACAGGCCAAACTTTGAAATGCTTGGATATTTCCTAAGGACCATTCTTGTGCTAATTGTAGGACTTGAAAAGATGACAATGGTACAGAAAGAGCAGAACCTTGTACGTAGGTTCAATGCCGGGGACAAGAATGTATGGCCCAAGCTTGTAGCTGGAATCTGAGCATCTCTGAAACTCATTCAGAGATGAATTAGCAGGTGCTTTCAGAGAGTCATTTGGCAAAGCAGCCATGAAATATGTGCTGGCCTGGACTGGCTGGTAGAAGAGGTGAGGCAGAGTCAGAGAGCAACATTGCAGACTCCAGTGGAGTCAATGAGGAGAGTGGACACATTTGCTTTCTTCCTGGCACAGTTTGCTATGGCCACTGCCAAGTGCCCAGTAATAATTTGGATATGCTAATTGGCAAATGAAGTATGCTAATGATCAGATGAAGCAGATGCTAATCAGATTGGCAGGGGTACGGTTTCCCCGCCAGCCTAGTAGCAAAAAACAGTGAGAAGGTGAGGGTATGGGGAGGTGCCCAGTTGACCTCTCAGAAGGCCTTTGTTCTCAAATGCAAGATAGTAATTTAGAGGGGGGTGTGTGTGGGAGCTGTTGGGCCGCCCTGCAGTAACCTGCATCCCTCTAATCGGGAGTCTGTCTGCAGAATAAATGTGTTGTCTCTGACAAGGATGAGCACCTCTCATCTGCCCAAGGTAACTGGCTGGGAAAAGTCAGACATGTGGTAGCCACAGGAATATTTGGTATTCCAGTTAAACTATTCAGGAAACACAAGGGGTCATGTGGTTTATTCCAATAATTTGTTCTATTATACATGTGCAATGTGGGGACTGAACTCTCCCAACATAAAAAATATTAGTGGTCACAAATGGGTATTAAGAACTTTCCAAATTTTTTTGAGAGTTAGACTGGAGACCCTTGGGAGGGGGGGGGCCAAAGACAAATTTGAGAGATACAAATAGGTAAAGTGAGAGGTACTGTGGTACTGTCATTTGACTTTGACAACACCTGTTATTTTCTTCCTTAAAAAATCCCAAAATAGTCTGTGAGGCCCAACAGCTTACCTTTGGGTACATTAAAAAATCCCCAAACACACACAGGATTTTCCTATTTGGATATTTTCCTGCCTTTTGTAGAACCAGCAGCAAAACTACACGTTTACTGTATGACCTCTGGAGTCAGGACTTTTCTTAGGATCATTGAGGATTTGGGAGGCTGCTGTTGGAGCTCATGTTCTAAATCTCTCTTATCTTTTCTGAAGGCATCTGCATATTTTGCTGTACTGAATTTCTGTTCACACAAGATTTCACTTCCAAAAGTTCTTAAGTTCTTAGTAAAGACTTTACTGCTTGGTTAGGCCATTCAGGTCCAACATAAGAATTTTTCAAAAGTGCATTCAGATACTCCTGCCTAATTCCAGAACCAGCCAGAACCCCAATTACCAAATTATGGAGTTTGGGAAAGCAATCTTCATTCCAAAACTTGAACAAAATTTTCATTTTAAAAGCGAGAGGAAATAAATTGGCACTGGAGTCTTAAAGAAATTCTATGCCTTGAAAGACACTCCAGCATGTTTCAACATCCTTGTGTGGACTTTACAGCAGGCAGCCTCTAGCAGCTGTAGATACACTTGTACATTCTGCATCCCATCACTTTAGTCAGTGCTCAAAAAATAAACATTGTGATGCCAAAAAAGACCATTACTGATTTTAACCTCAGATATTTTAGGAATGCAAGAGCTGTTGCAGGCTGTTTGCCCTGAATTTTCCTTAGCTGTTTTGGAATCCCACCTTTTGGGATGGAGTAGTATGTATGGTTCTTGCATGCTTCCCTCTGGGATTTATATCAGGTTTTAAACTATCCCTGGTGAGGACCATGGATTGACAAATGTTTGTGAAGTGCTTGCTGTGTTGAGTTTCTGCCGGAACTGATCCTATCTAAATAAGATTATGCAAGGGTAGGTGCTATCAGTTACTGAATTCTGAAGGAGGAGCTGATAAGCTGTAACTTCCTTCCAGCTGAGGAGTTTGAGAGTCTTGCAAGATATGTATGATTGCTAATCATCCAGGGGACAGTGACAGCTTCAGTGGGATAAACAGGATTTAAACTGATGGAGTAGCAGTGGGACTGTGGAACATGTCTTTCTTTTTATGATTTTAAATGTGATTTTGGTTCACCTACTAATGTTTCTCCTTTTGTTCTCTCTCTATTTTACTTGTAGAAATTGAGTAGTTCGTAAACTGCTTTCTGGATGTATCAGGCGGTTGACAAAAAGTGAGGCTCTAGGTGAACTTAATATAAAAATTCAGTGGCTTTTGTTTAATGAAAATGTTAAGAATTAAAATATGTTTCCATATCACTCAGACCTTGATTTGAATAGTGTGGAGATTTTTTGGGATCTTTATTATATTGATCAGTTAAAGTGGCAATGGAGGTTTCCTGTGAGTTACAAAAGTGCACTTGGCTGGGTCTTATTGGGTATGGGCTCACCATCAGGGTCTGACAGGACTGATGATATGATAAAGTGGCTTTGGAGGAGAGCAGTAGGGGCTGAGCACTCCACAGTAATGCTCTTATCCTGGTACCAAGCCCAGGATGCCCACCCAGGGATGATGCCACTGTCTCTTGTGACAAAACTGGCACCAGAAAAGGTGCTGGAAGCTGTATTTTTCTTTCTTTAGGCACTGAGCCTGCTTGCTACCTTTGGCAGAAGGGCTCACAAATATGGACATGGAGGTGGACCAAAGGAGGTTTAAGCAACTTTCAGGGAGTCAAAGGCAAAGTGAAAAAGAATATAATTTACTCAGACTTCTTTACTGTCTGCTGGGGGTCTTTATTCTCATCCTCATCATATCTAGGTAATAAACACTGTTCTCTGTTGCATTCAGCTATGATCTTTTTCTTGTAAAGAAATGAACTATGTGAACGAGCTTGAAGACAAATTTTAAAATATTAAAAGCTGTCCTTCTTCTCAAATCTAACTCTTATGCTAGTTGTTTACATACATAATTTAATAACATGCATATATTTTTTATATATTATTCTGACAGTAGTAAATGAAACCAGATTCAGGAAAAATATTCTGGTACACGGAATCTCAAAATACACATTTGCATTGGTAAGGTACTAGCATATATTTTGTAGGGCTTATATTGCTACTCATTGTGGTTAGTGGTTAGTATGACTATCATGTTTTTGCAGTATTACGTATCCGAGAAAATGTAATTTTTTTCTATTCCTTTTAAAATCAAATTACAATGTGACATTCAATAAAATATCTTTTGTGCAGCTAATAAAAATGAGATCCCATCTCACTGCTTTGACAAATAAACCACACAAGTCAAAATACTGCCTCTGATACAGTTTATAGCTTAAGCTTTCATGTCAGCCTTTCCTATAAAAAAGCCCCATTATTTATTAATAGCCTTCTATGTCTTAAAAGTTTCTTTTTCTTGTGTGGAGAAAAAATCATTTGCCTTTTAATGGGGTGTCAGATTTGTTTTCCAAACCTTCTAAAAGGTTATCGTTGTTACATATGGACAAGTGCTTTTTTCAGAATCAATGTAAACTCTGTTACCAGGGTAATTTACTGCAGTCCCCTGGTAGCTGTACGGAAAACTTAATTTCACCATTTTGCAAAGTGGAGGGGTGGGACTCTTTCCTTGTGGTTAACTATTTTCACATGGAGTGAAAAGAAAATGCATGCTTCTAGCACATACTAAATAACTGATGGGCTCTTACCCTCTGTTTGAGTTCAGGGCACACTGGCAGTCTGGTAGGGTTCATGGCATAGAAGGATGACTGACCCAATTAGACATACAATAAAACCTTTTGGCAATTAACTCCCAACTAACCAAAAGATTCAGGCTGATACTAAGAGTGGATAATAAAAGCTTGTTAAATTTCTGTCCATTACCCGCAGACATACACACACAAATATCTGAGCCATATTTTTGATGACAGAGAAGTCTGTATGGAGAGAAGAACATTCTATGAAAGGTCCAGAGGTGTCAGCTTTGAGTCTGTCTTGAAGTCCGAGTTGAGAAATGACATGAAACACAAGCAAATATCACGTTCAGGATTGTACATTTAATTAGAGCTTGAATTAGCAGCTGCAGAACTTTATTTTGAAAAAGGCAATAATAGCAGTATTTTTTCTCTAGTAAACACTACTTACAAACACCTCCAAACTCAGAAATCACTAGGAACTACTTATGATCTGAACAACATTTTTAGATTAAATTTATTACCTTTTATTAGTAATTTCTATTAACTTGTTTAATTGCCTAATGTATTTGGTGGTGCTGCCTACATCTGCACACTGAAGAGTGGGTTTCACGAAAGGCATCAACTCTTTAAATGTGACAATTCACCATTTTTCCACCCCCACTGGTGACTGTTCACTGAAGACAGCTCACTATATCTGTGCTGTGCTTAAGAGGAAGCAAGCTGGTGATCTCTGCTACCAAACCAAACTGAGGAACAGATGACTCTAGAATTACTGAATTTTGAAGCTCACACTTGTTCTGCACAGGGGAGGGATATGCAGCAACTGGCATAATAAAATAGCTGTTTTCATAAGGTAGAATGAAACGGGGAATACAGATGATGGATAAATCTCATGTCACTTCAGATGCTGGAAATCCTATGTTCATGCAGTGTTGACAGATCCCAGATGGATTTTCCCATGGCATGTTACACACATGCCGGCCATGGATGAGCATGATAATTCAAAGACTTCGAGTCATCATTTAAATTTTAGAACCATCTAATACGTTAAGGAGGGGAAAAAAGTGCAAAACCAAGAAGTCTGAACTTGAACTATGAACTTTAATAAATAGTATGACAGAACTTGGTAAATTTGTGGATGAGATTATGTAGCATCCATTGCCTGGGAAATAAGGTACTGAATTCAGTAACCCACTGTGTCCTATGGCATGCATTTTATGACGAGTTCTCCCATAGGATGATTTCAGTAAGGTGTCATTTTCATATTAAAGAAAGACTTTTTCAGACTGTCCTGGATCATTTTCAAATATGAGTTTTTGAAATGAGATGTGGGATCCAACATCCTCAACACTTGTCTGGCTGCACTCTGAGAAATACCACCCACTTACATGCTGAAAGCTTCTGAAAAACCTGCTGATGTTCACTTTTCAGCAGGCTCAGTCTGCAGCTCTTCTCCCTCAGAAAATCCTAAATGTAAGGCCAATTTGTATGTGTAATTACTTTGGAACTTTGATTTCCAAGATCAGGAACACATTTTTGGGAGTATGTTTGCCCCACCATCTTCACACCCATGCGTTTGTGAGACATTATCACAGATTATTTATTATTGCCACTGACAGGAGAAGGAAAAATGTGCCACATGTCATTCCTCCTGCTCATGTCTGGAAGCTTGACTTCTGGTCTCTGTTTCGTTCAGACATATGAATCTACAAGGCACAGTGCAGAGCAGAACTATTCCATGGAGTTAAAACTAATCTTGGCAGTGTGGCTAAGTGTAGACGTGGCAGAGGAAAGCTTGAGCTATATGCATTCACAGATAAACTTCTACTTCATCTAGCTCTTGTAGAAACTGCTTGGATGTTTGTACCTTGCATTATAACCTAAGTTTGCTGCCAGAGAAACCTATGACTGTGCATTAGACCTCAGAGTATGATGCTGTATTATAGTCAAAAAGCAGAATTTTGGTGTGTGAAGGCTGCCTGACTCTGCTCGGTGGTGTTGAAGTAGCAAGGTGATGATGCAAAAGTGTGTCTTTCGGTCGTCAGACAAAACACCTGGAATCGCTACAGACCTTGGGTCTTCCTTCAGGTAGATAGCCTAAGTGCATAAGAACTTGGCATAAAACAAAAACAAATCAAACCTCTTTCCACATGGTGTCATTGCACCATTCAGCTATGACATGGACATGTTCATAGTTTCTTTCCTAGAATAATTTTATAAGTCATTTGTTGTTGGAGTCCGGACTTGTTGCTCTTTCTTGCAATAAGGTGAGCTAATGTGTGACTGTGGCAAGCCCAGAGAAAGAAAAGTCTTTGTTCACCAGCTTCTTCTTCTCCTTGTGGTTGAGGTACTACTGCAAAACTAAAGGCCACCATGGACAGAGGTACTGAAGGGTGAGCCTTTCCCTGGACCAGCGCTACTACTCAGGCACTCCTGTCACGCACAGGAGCTGTGAGGGGATCAAGCGTGCTCGGTTCCCCCATGGTCCCTGCCTGTTCAGACAGATGAGACAGTAGGACATTCCGTATGCTGATGGAAATTTCAAATAACTTAGTCTCTGAAACAAAATCATTTTCCACTGAATATTAACAAACAGATTTATTACAAAACTGAATAATTTATTCAAAAACACATAGATTTTCAGATGGTGACAAAAGATGAGGTCTCAGATGAGGTGGCACTTCCTGAAAAATACCATATTGCCCTACCAAAGCAGAGGACTTGTCTATCATACTGTTGTAATAATTATTTTAACACAGTGAACTTTTTTTTTTTTGTTTCATCTTTAGAAATGTTCCTTAAAATTCTGAACATTACTACTACTTCTTTTGTCACACTGTGGCAGTCACACAACATGAAATAATTTTGCTTGGACTGTTAGAATTTGGCGAAGTTACAATACCTGAAAATTAGGTCCTATAATGGGAAGTATTAAATAACTATAACTCACCAAGCAGCTCTATCTACATAAGCTCAAAAATATACATGTAAAAACAGGAAAGCTCTCGTCAAATACAGCACCACGTTTCCATGTGATTGTACTTTTTATCTGAGCTTACACCGGGCAGTGAAGTCATTGGAAGGTCAAGTGACCCACCCAAGGTCACTGACTGCCAGCCAGTGACCGAGTCACTATCGCTGCCCATGGAAGTTCCCTGCTCTGAGCGAAGTACAAGGTAAGTGACACAAAGGTACATCTTCTCTCAGTTTCCATTATGTTTCTAATCTCTCTTCACTACAGTAATGAATGATAATGAGTTGCAATCTTTTCTCTGGGTTGTTCCTGCTGCTGCAATGGTGACACTTATTGTTACAATAAAGATATAAGTGGAGAAAAAAATTGTGCTAAGTGATATTATGAATAAGTAAAACTAAATAACTTAACACAAACAGTGGTTGCAATAACTTGTTAGAATGGACCGTCTTATTCAATGTGTCCACGTCAGGCAGGTCACCCTATCCTTCATCTGGAATTGAAAATACTGTGCAAAAACCAGACATAATTCAGTAAGTTCTATTTTATGTAAGCAAATCTTACTAACGGAAGGATGGGCAAGGACAGGTACATAATTGACCTGATGATATTTACTACACAAAACCAGAAACTCAGTTAACCTGGCACTGAGGATCAAACTCCTGTCATGCTGTTGCTCTTCAGTGCTATAATATTAAGCATTTCAGACTCACAGGAAACCAGTTATCAAAATTCAGGTCAGTTTTTTAAAAGAGCTCAACACTCAGCAAAACTTCTTCAGAAGGCAACAGATTTTCCACCCTGCTCCGCACTCAGTGTCTCCTACTGGGCAGACTGTAATCTATGGGGGCTGTCGGGTGCTGCACCCTTTATCAAGGTTTGATTGAGAACATTGTGCACTTTGTCTGAAAAGAAAGGGAGTGAGAAGGAAGTAGGAAAGAGTCTTCAGCTTCCCTGTCTCTTTTTCTTCCTCTCCATCGTTCTCTTGGCCCCCATGCCTTTTTCCTCTGATACAGTACTTGCATCTCCAGCACAGCTCCAACCAGAAAGAAATAGCAGCTCTGAGCTGGAGCTGGAGAAGAGTGTGTGTTAGGGACAGTTTGGGGGAGAGGTGAATAAAAGACTGCAGTCAGCAAAGCTGATCCCCCCCTGGTGTCAGTCTCGAGGCATGTCCTATCCCTGTGTTCTCGTAACAGTATTAGCCAAGCTGGCAGCTGGTGCAAATTCAATAGCAATAGAATCCTTTGTGTATTTCAGCAGGAGAATATTCCATATGTTTGATGCTATCCTCTTAATCATCTCATGCAATGTTCATGTTCTTGCTTTTCCTTGGTCTGCTGAAATCCTATACCTTGTGTTTTTTCAGCCAGCTGTAAGTATGTGTGCTTGTATGTGCATGAGCATGCAGTTCACCATAATTAGTTTATGCTATATCAGATCAATTTTTTCTCCCATCCCAAATTTATGATTTACATTGTCATCATCCCTCTAATATCTTATTTTGGTATGTCATCTACTGTTTTCTTTTCTGTGTAAAATTAGCATCTGATTCCTATAAGACCACCAATACAGAACCACTGATAAGCATAACAAGTCCTGTAAGGAATCATAAGTCTAACTGGTTGCTTGGAAGTCCTGGGGATAAAGGAAAGGAGTAGCCAAGAACTCATATGGTAGGGGAGTCTGCACTGTCTGCAAACCTTGGAACTGCCAATGTATGTGATGTATGTGATGGGGTAAGATGCAACTTGCGTTGCTTGTGTTTACGCAGCTCTTGCCATCTATGCTGTCACTAAATCCACCCTCTTCCTAAAAAATACCCACTAACATGAAGATCTAACATTTTACCATGACTTTGGTTTAGCTGTTGGACTAGTTCTTCTGTGAATTGCCATTTCTACTGGGGAATGGAGGGGGAGATATTATATTAAAATAATATTTTTTTATCTTTAGCTACTCATTTTCCTGGTCTCGTTGAGAACATCAGTAAAAAAGCCTATTATCTGTTTAAAAGAACAATTTATTACAGTCACTATTTTTCTCCTACCATTTGGATTAATAAAAAAGGTTTAAAATATTTCCAAGATTTTTAACCTTTAGGTTGATAAAGTCTGGTTTATGAAGTGGGATTTTTCAGTGGCTCATTAAGGTAATTAAATTTAGCACTTTTAGTTTAAAGCACACTGAAAGCTTTGAAATACCCATTCTCTCCCTCTGTCCATTCATGTTATAAAGCTTTAACTCTTATGAAATGCCTTTAAAAATCTTTGTTGGTTTTGGTTTTGGTGGTGTCATTCATATCAGGGAGAATCCCACCAAAGTGGCTATACTGGTGAATCACGACCCTTAAAAGAGAGCCATGATGAGAGTAGAATTGCTGTTTTCCACACTTGAAATGCTTATTACCTGTGTTCTACTGTGGTATACCAAGTGTTTCAAACCTTAGAGAAAATGATAACCAAAGTTCTGCTTTTGTGAAGGTCAGCTTCTGCTCTTAGGATAGTAAGCAGCAAGCAGAACTGTCTAAATAATCCATTAATTGATTTTTTATTGTTTCTGTGGATAATCTGTATAGCAACTTTTGGATTTCTTGAAGACGTTTGCTATTCTAAGTAGATTCATGCTACCCTGAAATATTTCTGGTCCTACAGATTTGTTTTGAGTATTTGATACATGAGGCTGCACCTTTGCTGGTTAATTTATCAGCTACATCACACAATATTGTCTCTGCTTCTATCTGGAATGAGCATAATTCTTCAAATTGAATATCTGCTGGGAGTACAGTGCTCCTGAATTCACAGTTTGTATTCTAGGAGTATACTGTAGTATTCATTTAACATTAATTTTCCATGAATGTTTCATGTACCTTGTACTGGTTAATAACATGAAGAGACTTTATGTATCCAAAACACTTCTTGTGGTGTATTTTGGGAATTTATAAAGCTGTTTTTACTACCCTTCACTTGTAGTTTGCAAACAGAATTTTTCAAGTTGCTTCCAAACTCCGCTCTTGGAACCTGTTCTGCATCCCTCACAGGTCACTATAATGTTGCTCTGAAAATTCGTACTTTAACTGAAATATCTTCTGAAAGTTGATGCAATTAGAATACTAAACCCACATTCCCTTCTATTTTGCAAGCCATTGGCCCAGCTAGGGTCAATAATTAGGAGATTACTTGCTCCTTCTAACAAAAATGTAGTGAGAAAAATAAATCATGGATTTTTATATGAATCCTGCTTCTGGCCCTTTCCAGGGAGGATTTCTGTTTCTCTTCCAACACGCTGGGTATGTTCATTTAGCTTCTACATACAAATATTAAGAGCTATAAAACAAGTAATTTCCTCTGTCTATGTGTCTGCATTTAAGATCCATTCCCTTACTTTTTTCTCTCTTTCTCCCTTCCCTTACAGGAGTTTTTCCCTTTCCTGTGGTCATACTGGTACAAAGGGTTCAAGAAGGACAGCCTTCCTCTCTTACTAAATTTAAGCAGGAACAGCAGCTGGATGTTGGGCTAGCAATGCTGGAAGTGGCTGTCCATCCCACTTGCCCCTCATGCCAGGCAAGTGCCCTGAGATACTGCACACCTGTGGAGAAGGGGCAGGTTGAACCTACCCTATATGTAACCCCAGGACCCTCAGTGGTGGTTTTCAACTATATTCTGAGGGATAGGGGTCTTTCAAGGCTGCAACCTTCCAGAAACATGGCCTTGATGGGGCTGTCCTCAGCCATCTGAAACAACCCTTCTGGGAATGCCATCAGAGTATGGTTGTTAGGCAGATGTATAGAGTTGCTTAAGTACCTGTGGAAGTGCAGTATGGAGAGCTGGATAATCATAAGTCTTACAACACTTTCAGTTTTTAATCATGATATACTTGCTTGTAAAGATAATTTCAACAGGGCTGCACATTATTCATTTTTAGAGAAGTCTGGCGGCTGCAGAAATCCTAAATCACAGCAGTTGCTTCCTGCTTGATGCTAATTTGGGCCAGTTCCAGCCCACGGAGTTCCTTTCCCATTGTGTCATTTCATTACACATTTACCCACACTTCTCAGCTAGTAAGAGCCTTGATATACGGCCTCTTAATCTAATACTGATCTATTAAAAACTGCACTCAGTATTTTAAAGTGTTAGACAACAGATGGAATTGACAGTTTTAATAGGTAGCAACTAACATCATCTCCCAATCTACACCTCTGTATTGGATTTCAAGCAACTGATATCACTGTGGACATGTGCAGATATGGAGCTTGCATTTAAAGGCAGAAATTCAATCAATAGCCTGTCTCTCAACAGAGCTGACTAGATTATATCAGTTAGAAGTGACCATCTGGCCTAATCTTGGGAGTTCTGAGATATCATGTAGATCTTTTTCACTAATGTCATTTTTATTTGGTTAACATTAATAAACTGTAGCAAACATTGCAAATCTTGCAATCTGAAGCTGTAACTCAATTTTTGTCTTTTACATGAGACAAGTCAAACATCTGCTTCTCTAGGGGGAACGTGTGTGAGAGCCAGCAAAAGAAAGATGTGATCGCTCTGAAGATTTTACCGTCTTTCTAGGTGTTGTGAAATGATGGAAAGTGGCAGTCTTTTTTATTTACTAAAGGAAGAGTATGTTACTAAAGGGTATCCAACAACTAATGTGATTATTTCTATGAATACAAAATATGGAGGGAAATATGTAGATAGCATTCTGGGGGGTTAAAGTTTCCGAGTATTCTATGACTGCGATAAAAGAAGAATATACATTACATATTCATCTACCAGATTTATGCTACAAATAAAGTCTAACTTTTAATCTGGTACAGTCAATATATATCAAATATCTGTGAAGAGTCGTTTAACGCTGCCACAGCCAGAATGCATAAACTCTGAAAAGATTTTTTTAATACTAGAGTCAAGAACATTCTCTTCTGGTTCTTTGCTCCTTTAAATTTAATTTCAAATTCTATTTTGTGTTTGGCTGAGATGTTCTGTTCACAAAAAAGGAAAATAAACGTCAGTGTCCCGGGTCTAATTATAACTTTGTACTCATAAGTGGCACAACAGTGATTCAGTTATGAAATTTATTGTCATTGGATTTTGATCTTGCAAAATAAAAATCAAGAGTGATTTCTAAATGGACCTGATGTAATCAAGCCCCTTGAAATTCCAGAGACTCTTCTTCTTTTTTGCCTTTGTTTCATTGTTGATCAATTGAAATTTTTAAAATTTCAAAGAGTGAAGGGGTACATAATGAAAGCCCATGGGTGGGGATGGGGAGAAGCAAGACAGGCAATATTGCTAAAAACAAACAACGCCAGAAGAAATTGGGAGAGAATATTTGGGAGCTTTATTACAGCAGTAACCCTCAGGACATCCTGTTGTAGGGTGCTGGAGACCCACAAACCAAAGACATATGTACTCCTGACATTGGCAGTCAGAACAGTGACAAGCTGGGCAAGTTGTTTTGGCCTAGTTGCCCTCATTTCTCCATCCAAAAATGATGAGAATGATTGCTACTTGCCTTTATTTCAGAAACTGTTTTATCATCTAACGCCTTCTAAGGATCCAGGCTGTGTTGCTATCACAAAATGTTTCACTTACAAAATGGAACCAGCTGACTTTGAGAACAAAAAACCCTACTTTACCTCCCCCATAACAAAATCTGGAATACAGATGAGCTCCTCAAATCCCTAAAATAATAGTAAAGGGTAGAATTTCAGAGTTATTATTGTAAAAAAATTTCAAAACTGGGGTGAAAATAGAATCTGGAGAAACTGCAGAATAATGGAATAGTACCCCTTACAAGTTAAATACGTTTTTTCTTGAAAGAACAAAATTTTGGTAAAAAACTACCCCTGAAATATCCTGGATGAAACATTTCATTTTTCAAATTTTCTTATTTTTGGAGTTTATTTTCCTGTTTTTTGGTAAAAGCTGAAAATCTGAAGTGGATTTCAGTTCCTGGATTTTATTTTTTTGCAGCCTTTCCTCTCAAAATTCTTATTTAAAGTATGTAAAAAATCTTGGTTTTTTAAAAATATCACAGGCAATGCTAACATTTTCAGCCAGATCTAGCAAGGGAATGGAATTTTGCATAGCAAAGAGAATCTAAAGACATCTTCTTTTTTTTTTTTTTGCTACCAGTGAATCCAGCAGAATCCTGAAATTGACCCTGGCCAACTCTGCTCTTCAGTGAAGGTAAAAATTTTGCAGTGTTTGTTTACAAGAAAACTAGTGAATACTTTTTCAGGAAGAAACACCTACATTTACCCACTGCTAGTAGTTTATTGAATAGAAGCAGAACACAGCCAGTGGCTCCCTCCACCCTAGCAGGCTATGCACATATAGTACTTTTTTAAACTTTCTGTTTCTCACTGTAGTTAATAAATCAGGATGCAGATGAGAGATTCATAGTTAATTTTCAGTAGCTAGCACAGTGTGTCTCAGCCTATAAAGTCCTGGAAGTCTTGGGCTGTGAATTCCTTAATACTGACAAGCCAAACAGCTTAGAAATTATAATTATAAGTTACAAGTGTCTTAAGGGTTGTTCTTCTGACATAAAACTAATTTCATGTTTTTATTCATAATGTGAAATAGATGAGAGGATGGGGCCTTATTTAGATTGAGTTCCCAGAGATATCACAGGCTCTGTGTCCTGATTATAATGGGAAAAGAACACTTACTTCGTTCCGTGTAGCTAGTTCACTCTTTCTGTGTGCTTTTTTTTGACAATCAGGCTGACAAAAAAGTGTGATTTCTTTCACTTTTCATTCCAGCTTTGTTCATAGGCAGACATCTACTGGTGACCGTTAGTTTTTTCCTTAATGGTAGTCCTACCAGAGTGTATTGGGTTCTCTCCTGGTGAACTGGTTCTAGCTTGGTACCTCCTTTTGCAAGAGCGACGAGTGGCCATGTGACATCCTGAACAGAGAAATGAGAAGGTGAGGCCTGGAAGGAGCCACAGAGAAAGCAGCTTCAGAGGATGAGGAGAGTTCCTGTCACCCTGAAAGAAAGCATAATGTTCTGGAGACAACTCACCACCCAAAACTCCCCCAGGGCTTCAAAGACTGAGGGTATTCGAGGGACATGCTATGTGTGTTCAGGCAGCCCAAGGCTCATTACAGCTGTGTCCCCAAAGCCAATACCACTCACATTTTGGCACATGTGCTGGGATTGGCAGCTTCTAGGAGGCCCAGAGTGAACCAAAGCACAAACATGGGGCTAAAGCTGAATCTTTCCACAATCTCTAAATAGAGGAAAACATATCAAGTTGATGGAGGAAGGCAGGCCGAGGGCTATATGACGGAATGGGTTTCCATTTGCTGATTGAGCCTTCCTTCCGTGCTTCAGGAAACAGATGTGACTCGTGTGCACTGCTGGGGATTAGGAGTTACTCTGCTGCAGTAGTCGAGTTGTGCTGGCCTTTAGGTGCTTAAATGAGCTGTAATAGTTTCAATCTCAATTTTGCATGTGCAGCTGAGAATTTGAATTACTTAGAAGTCCACTTACTCCCTCATAGACATGCAAGGTCAGCAGTGGCAAATTCAGATATTGAACAGGTAATATAATTTTAGCTAGGACAGGTAAAGTTCCCCACATCCCTCTCAGAAAATTCCATGCTTTTATACCTGCTGGGTTCAGTCAGATCTTTCTTCAGAGAGATTTGAAGTGGGAACTCTCTCACAAGGAAGTTGTGAGGTTATGCAGAGAGAAAATTAGAAGGGTTAAACCCCAGCTAGAACTTAATCTGGCTACTGCTGTAAAAGACAAAAAAAAATAGTTTCACACAGCCCTAACTTGCTTGAAGAATAAGAATCCTTTATTTTTTTGTCTTTTAGCATGCAATAAGGAGTCTAAAGAACCTCATCACAGTTTCTGCAGTCATCCAGGATTAATTTAAAGAGGCCCTCTGGATGCTGATATTTCTGACATAAGGTCGCCACCTTAGAAAGATAGAGAATTGTACAAAGTTATCTGCAATATTTACTTGTGTGTGGTACTGAACCAAGGCATGGCTGAACTGGATGCTACATTCATCTCTTTGGACAAGAAATATTTGGAATGCCTCTCTCGACATCCCTTTATGCTGTTCCTTTATATTGTCTATTATTATTATTATATCATAATAAATTATTATCAGAAATAAAAATTTTGCTTTATCACACTGTTAAAAGCTGTTAATTATCTTGGGTGGTCTTCTTCTGTGTTACCTTTCACTTTCTTTTTCATTTTGGTCAGGTCTCTGTTGTCCTTGTGAGACTCACTTGGATTAGACTGTGATGCATGTCTTGCTGGGTTGAGCCAGATTGTGGATGATAAATATCAAAGAAAAACAACCTGCAGCTGCTGGAATATGCACTACAACCTCTGTGATTGCAAAGACAAAACCCCAGAAGGTCAACTGATAGAAGGGTTTCCAGCATATTCAGAAGGTAGATTTCTGTAAGGGAAATGAAAATCAATTGCAGGGTGTGTTTGAAAGGTGAGACTTGGTTAGCTTATTACATAGAGAGATCAGCTGGAAGAGTTTTCTCCATCTGGATTAGTTTTTGCTCATGGAAACTTGTGTTCATATCCTGGGCTGCTGGAACTTGCTGGGCCTATTTGCATTAATACATCAGGAACTTCTGCTTAATAATAACAGGCAAAAAGTCTCTAGGAATCTTATACTGATCCCTGCCTCCTTGAAGAACACATTTTTAAAATACAAATAATTATTCTTATATATTTAAATTCTAAGAGACAGAAAAGTGAAATTTTTTTCAAAAGACTGTGTGCCAAGCTGATGGACAATATTAATTTAATTTAATTATATTCGTGGCTTACATGATTTTGCACTACGATGGGTTTGAAAAGAAAAGTGAAGAAGGGAAAGGGAAGGGAAGGAGAGAGAGGA
>VXBT01001422.1:106052-241398 GCA_013400235.1 Oriolus oriolus | reverse complement strand
GGAAAGGAAAGGAAAGGAAAGGAAAGGAAAGGAAAGGAAAGGAAAGGAAAGGAAAGGAAAGGAAAGGAAAGGAAAGGAAAGGAAAGGAAAGGAAAGGAAAGGAAAGGAAAGGAAAGGAAAGGAAAGGAAAGGAAAGGAAAGGAAAGGAAAGGAAAGGAAAGGAAAGGAAAGGAAAGGAAAGGAAAGGAAAGGAAAGGAAAGGAAAGGAAAGGAAAGGAAAGGAAAGGAAAGGAAAGGAAAGGAAAGGAAAGGAAAGGAAAGGAAAGGAAAGGAAAGGAAAGGAAAGGAAAGGAAAGGAAAGGAAAGGAAAGGAAAGGAAAGGAAAGGAAAGGAAAGGAAAGGAAAGGAAAGGAAAGGAAAGGAAAGGAAAGGAAAGGAAAGGAAAGGAAAGGAAAGGAAAGGAAAGGAAAGGAAAGGAAAGGAAAGGAAAGGAAAGGAAAGGAAAGGAAAGGAAAGGAAAGGAAAGGAAAGGAAAGGAAAGGAAAGGAAAGGAAAGGAAAGGAAAGGAAAGGAAAGGAAAGGAAAGGAAAGGAAAGGAAAGGAAAGGAAAGGAAAGGAAAGGAAAGGAAAGGAAAGGAAAGGAAAGGAAAGGAAAGGAAAGGAAAGGAAAGGAAAGGAAAGGAAAGGAAAGGAAAGGAAAGGAAAGGAAAGGAAAGGAAAGGAAAGGAAAGGAAAGGAAAGGAAAGGAAAGGAAAGGAAAGGAAAGGAATAAAAAGGGAAAAGGAAAAAAGGAAAAAAAGGAAAAAAAGGAAAAAAAGGGAAAAAAAGGAAAAGGATAGAGGAAGTCTAAGCTTTGCTTACCAGGAAAGTACCTCAAAAGGGGAAGAAATGCAGTGATAGTTCCTGGGTCTAGCTCCTTCAGTCTGAAGCAGTGAGGCTGGAAAGAATTGGGTGCGAGCTGGGAACACAGGTGACTATATTGCATGGAGGGGGATAATTGAGAAGGAAAAGTGTTACACAGAGGGAAATGGAAGCAGAAAAAGAGAGGAGATGACAGGAAGGAGATGCTAGAAGAATATGAGGAAGAGAGGGAAACAAAGGACGAGAAGTGCCTGATGAGAGACTGCAGTTCTGAAAACCTTATAATTAAGAAATTTGCCGATGAGTTCAGGCACCAAATGAAAGACTGATCTTCAACTTCAAATCACTGTGTCACATCTCTAGGATGTCCCACAATAGATCCAGAGGTGTGCTTAAGTGCTTCAGTTATATTCAGCCCAATCGGATCATAACTACAGTGGAATTTAACATTCCCTGTCGTAACGTGCCTGACAGTTCAACTTGATATACATGAACGAAACAAGATCACTGTCTCCACTACTAATAAATGTTCAAAGTGCAGGATTTTTGGTGGAGAGTAAGGGGAAATATACACTGTATAGCATTAATTGCATATCTCTCAAGCATGAAATTCTGATATATTATGACTTTTAAAAATATATGACAATAATATATTGCATATATTTCAGAAGAAAATTATGTCTTTACCTTGAAAATCTACTTTCTCTGACAAGCTGATGTAATCATTTTAGTGAAGGATGAGCGCTGCAGGGAGGAAACCTGCAAATATTAGAAGGTTAGAAACCATGAACAAAAGGCTGAGGGTTTACTTTGCATGCAAATAAGTAATTCATCACAAATCCATAAACCAATTAGTAATGAACTAATGATATTGCTTAACAACTGTATTTTTGATTAACATATAAATAATTTAGGTGAGCATTTCTTTGGTCATGCCAGTTTCTGCTATTATTTACTAGCCTTGTCATGACTGCTCTTAGATCACATGCCCCTTATAAAATATTTCCCAATCTATTGCAAGGACCAGTTGGTTTTAATGCACTCAGTTAACACTGCTGGAGCTATTAACAAGCTTATTAGCATAATCCATTGTGATATATCATTGTATAAAAGTTCAGCTCCACAACTGAATGGGACTGGGAAATGGCTTTGAAGATTTTATGATACAATAACTATCCATTTGATAAGCAATTAAAAAGATATTCTGAGACACTAAGAGTGAAGGCAATGCCAACATGAGGAAAAGAGGAGGGGTTTGAGAGCAGAAGCTGCTGCCTGGTGTGGGAACCATGTGAGATGTGTTGCTTCTGCTCCTTAGCCACATATTGCACACTGCTGCTGGGCTCTAAAGCTCCAGTAACAAGTTGGGCCTGACTTTGTCTTTTTAAGCAAGGAAAAAAAGAACACAGCAGTTTAAGGTTCAGTATCGTCTGCTATCTCACCCATGATCAATTTCTTGACCTCTCAAAAGAATGTTTTAATACACAGCTGAACATCTGATTTTATGTTGTCTTTTTGCTCATCTTAAATTTCAAGTTCCTTTTCGTAGCTGTTTGCATTATCCTTAGTGAACTTCTGCAGAAAGAAACAGAATAAAGGTTACTGAACACATTACCACACATTATTGTTCAAAACTCGCTCTGTACAATATGGCTGTATTCAGCTTTTAAAAATGAACATTCAATGAAAATAGCAGCATCTATTGTGAAAAAAGTAGCTCTTCAAGAAAGTGTTGCTTTCTCTGATATACAATAGCTATGATATGCTAGTACTTTGTTCAGCTCAGCTCTGATTGCCAAGGGGTTATTTGACCAAAATGTCCATTGTCCATATAATAAGAAATATTCATGATATCATTCACCTCACATAGAATTTTTTTACTAGGTTATTTCAATATCTTACCTACATTAATTTTTACTTCCTACTGATATGGAGTGGAATGGAAAGCTGGTTTCTGAAGGCAGCATGATCTACTCTTTTGCACAGAAAATGGAGATTTAGTTTCCACTCTTACTATCATTGGCAGTTTCTTACACCAATTTTCATAGACTGGATTTGCCTTTTTAAAAACTGGTATCAAAATATAAAGCTTTTCAGAGTCTTTTGGTATTTTTGCATGAAAAGCATTTATATCTTAAATGAAAGGTGTTACATGGAATGTGGTATTTAAGGCAATAAGTTTTAAACAATTTTTCTTAAATCCCAAATCAAGTTGCTCTAAGAGGGGGGCATTCTATTTTTAACTGTTTTAAATTTGATGTATTTTTAAACAGCCTTAAGAGTTGTAAGACAACAAAAAGCATACCCAGGCTGAACCACTTCCTGCTTAATCATTCTCCCCACAAACAGATTTTTCGAAGGTAGACACATGAGAAGGAGCCCAGTAAGCTTGGGAAAGCAGGTCAGAGACATGCTCCTGCCCACTGCAGTCTTGTGACCAGCCACATTTACAAGCTACCTCAGAATAGGAAGGACTAGAGCTTATTTTGGCATTTGCTTTGAAGTCATCTTCTTAGGACACGTTTTTAAAGCTATTTTTGTGGTTGAAAAATCTAAATTTTGGGGAATGAAAAGTTAGACCAGAAACCAGCAGGTTTTTAGTAAAATGTGGCTGTATTTCTGTTGTCTAAAGAACAAACACTATAATAAAATGTTCTTGCTGTTCAGCTGTGATAATCAGGCATATTCCCTCAGAGGAAGGCAAAATTAATTGTGGTAGATGGAATAGTGCTTTGCAGTTACTGCATACAGAGAACACTCAAGGAAAGAAGTCCAACAGGTAATGGAACACTTCTCCTTCTGATGAGGGTGATCAAAGCTGCTGAAGTAAAGGAGAATTAGATTAATCTTTCCCAGGTTCTGGTTATTGATAGGTCCTGGGAGAACTTCTTAGAATTGTTCAGAGGTTGTTGAGGAAGAGCTGGCCTGAGACTGCCCTGCTTGCATTGTGTCCTGCACCACTTTTGCACCATCTGAGAATTAGGAAAGCACAACGGTGAATTAAAGCCACCTTTGTTTGCTAGTTTGAAGTCCAGCATCCTCTGAGCCTCTCTGAAACCTGAGGACTCAAGCCTTATATATCTATTTGCTTGCCAAGAGACTGGATGACATACAGGGTGTCATCATTTTAAAGCGGGTTCAGACTCAAAACTGTGGGTTTCATTTGAGTGCAATGTGAAGTATCGTATACCTCTGGCCAAGGAACTGCAGCTCATTTAATAGATAAATCGAGATGAGAAAAATGGCACAATTTAAATATCAGCTATCAACAGGAACAGGGGAGGGGGAGAGATAGAGGGTGAGAGAAGGAGCCCAGCTTCTTTTATTACAGCCATCTTAGTGCTTCAACAACAGGTAGCAGTATTACATATTCCCTTTCCACTTTAAAGCTCTGGTAATTTCCTTCCTCGTGTCGGGGCGATTTTATTCATTGTTTCCTTGCAGCAGTGATTGATGTTCTGAGCTGCTAATCTCTCTGAGTGATAACTATTTTCATGTAAGTCCATGAGTCTATGACACAGGCTGCTCGGCCAGGGCTACTGCTGACTACTTATTTTGTGCCTCATTTACATTTCAATCTTGGCCTCATGAATGTAAAACCTAGGCTGCAAATTAATAACAGGAAGAATATTAGACCGCTCCAGAGTGGGGGAACAATGCAAATCCACCAGAGCACAAGGCTTTACCATTGTGTTCCGGGAGGGACTCATTTATTGGCCGGCAGTGAATGACATTACAGAGAATGGCATATCCAGAGTGACACAAATTTATTTCTGTCCCCAGCGCTCCAGTATATTTTCATAGAATCAGGGGGCTATTTGTCTAGGGACAATTTAGTTTCCATGAAAAATTTAAATGGTTTCTGTGGAGATAGTGGAGTGAAATTTAATTTGTTTCTCATTTACTACAGCAGGTATGAAAAGGAGAAAAATTGGATGTCTGATGGGCTGAAATTGGTGCTGTCCCTCCCCACTATCCCCAAAAGGCCTGTGGGCCTATATCATAGAGATTGAGCAAGACTACCTCATCCCTCCCCTTAGAGAATGGTAACCTTAAACCAACTTACAGAAAACCTTTGGGGAGGCTGCCAATCACCCTGAAAACAACATTTCCATCGATCCCCTGTCTGTGTGATTTATGGCTTCATTTTACGGTAATTGAGAATTAGTGAGAAGATTAGCAAGGCTCAACACTTCACCTTGATATGCACACTAAGCACCGTAATTTGTCACTAAGGGATGTCGGACACTTTTTTAGTTACACGGGGTTCCCATCTAATTGAATTTGGAGATAACATGGAAATTAATTTGACACAGGAAAATTTTGAATACAGCCATTTCCTCTATTGTAATGCACAATACTGGGCTGCATTCAGGGGCAGCTATATTGATCCTGATCACTTTCAATTGTGGCCAGCTGAAGGATGGAATACACTAAATCTTATTTAAGCTCATATGAAAGCAGTTCATCTGCAGCAATCTGTGGCAGATAAAGAATATTACCTTTCATTTTGTCTGACTGCATCAAGATGAAGTTTTGAAAATTTACTTCTTGCAGCAAATATACCAAATGTCTAAAGTCAACAGTTACAATTCAATTACAGACCAGCTCTTGTGGGCTGTTTACAGGGTAATTTGCTACTTAGGCAGCAAATGAAAATACTAACTATACTCTCCATGCATAGAGAAGTTACAGCACACAGAGAAGCCCCAAGGAAAGACAAAGAAAAAAGATTCCAAACTTCTCAGAAATTTAAAGCACTGCACATTGGATTAGTCTTGTTATAGCTTTAGTGGTTTCATACACAATCATTTTTTGTTTGTTACTGAGCCACTTTGTGGGAAGTTTATTTTATCTTGGAGGCTTAGCATCAGAGTCACAACGAGGACACACAGTACAGACTCTTCATATCTGAGAGATGCTCTACCACGGGACTTACCTACATTTATATTTTTAGATTATTCCAACTTTATTCCCTACAACCCCCTTTTATGCTGTACTTTATCCTTCAAATAAGGACTTTGGTTTCAACAAACTGCTTAGAGAGATTATTTTCTGAGAAAGGTGGTCCCTGCTGAGAATAGTGGAAGCAGATCTTGGCACTTTATGCCAGAGGGTGCATGGCTGGGATATTTATGGACATTTTTTACCAGACCATCTGGCTTGCTTTGTTCATATCTGTTTTAGTGATAATTGGCCTGAGATGAGCTGTAATCAAGATATATTATTCATTACCTATTATTATTACATGATGGATTTTAATCTGATCATCATTACATCCCTGTTTGGAAAGACTTTTGAAAGGTTTAATCTCAATAGTTTAAAGATGTTATTTATACAGCCCTGTTCTCTAGTCGTGGGTACATACTTGATTCTCTGAACATTGAGGACATTCCTCAGTGCAAAGGCATCAAGAGATGGTACTTAATGGTCAGAGATACGTAGATGTGGACAATAGCTCTAACCTGGACCTCTCAAGTTGTGGTCATACAACTTGGAAGAAATGCTATGCTGAAAGCACCGCAATGACAGATGACAAATGCCCTGGAATTAGTGATGGCACATGACAATTGTTGTCAGCACTTTTACATCCCCCCAGTACTTCAGTCTCCTGTAGCTGTGTTATTTGGTCTCAGGAGTTCATCTGCAGGTAGTCTTCTGCAGGAGATGATGAATACCAGTACTGCAAGGGGTCAAACTGTTAGAAGTTACCTTGTGAATTTTACTCATTTTATAGCTGGAAAAATTGTTTCTCAACATAGTAATTTGATTAATCTTATTAACAATATGCATATTGCATATGTAATTTTCTTACCGCATTTTCATGGGTTTTCACTGATGTAATATTAAAGGGTGTTAACATGACAGAAATATCACTATTATAATAAGGTTAAAGGAATTTGGATAATTTTACCCAGGATTTGATTTCATATTTGGATGCCTTCTGGACTATATTAGAGACACAGATTTGTCCAATACAATGAAAAACATATTAACATAATCAAAAACTTAGTAATATAATAAAATATCCATACATGATTTATATGTCAAGTTATAGCATCTAGGAAAAAAAAATAGCCTTGTCTTCCTCTCTGAGTAGCAAGAGTAAGGTATGATGTCATAGTTGTCTGTGTTTCTATATCTTCATGAAATTAAATTTTTTTACTCCAGAGTATTATTTTCACTGTCTGCAAGTATACTCATTTAAAGTTCTGTCCATTCCAAGACAAATTAGAAAATTTGTATTATTAAGTCATAGCCCCACAGATGTTTGCATCTTTCTTGTTCAGGGCTGAAAAGCTGTGGACACTTTTTTTTCCTCTAACAAAGAGAAGGAAAGGAAGGTGCGGGAAGCTGCAGGAAGATGTGGGAAGAGAAGAGAAGAGAAGAGAAGAGAAGAGAAGAGAAGAGAAGAGAAGAGAGAAGAGAAGAGAGAAGAGAAGAGAAGAGAAGAGAAGAGAAGAGAAGAGAAGAGAAGAGAAGAGAAGAGAAGAGAAGAGAAGAGAGAAGAGAAGAGAAGAGAAGAGAGAAGAGAAGAGAAGAGAAGAGAAGAGAAGAGAAGAGAAGAGAAGAGAAGAGAAGAGAAGAGAAGAGAAGAGAAGAGAAGAGAAAAAGAAGGAAAAGCAAAAAGAGGAAGAAAGAAAAATAATAAGGAAGAGAAAGAAAGAGCTAAAGTGTGGAAGACTGAAAGAGTGAATAAATGAAAGAAAACAACTATGAAGGAAAGAAAGAAAGAAGATGCCAAACTCATACGGATGACTGCGGTTTTGTCTGGAGTTAAAAATATACTTGGTGTCTGAAGTCATACCACCTTAGGCTTTGATCTTATTAGTTTTCAGAAAATGATGGTTACATACAGAGGGATTCAAACTAATTGTACGTATTTACTTTCAAAATGGCTATCCTCAACACCTTACGTCTGTTTTTGCTCTAAGACTGCAAGTGCTTCTGTATGAGACACACTGTGATCTTTGACCATGAACTTCCCTGTGCCTTGACGGTCATAAATCTGTGTGTGGACCACAACACCAGTGAGCATTTTGGTTCTACACATCACCAAAGCAAAGGAAAGGAACATTCTCTGTCATTTAACTCCCTTGAGAAATTGGACACAAGATTTATTCTTAAAATGTGATGATAGTTCATAATTTTGAAATACAGCTTCTCAAAGCAATTGCTTAGTGGCGAGAACCTTCCCACAAAGTAGGACTTCATCCAATTTTTGCCTTTGACTGAAGAAATTAAATTCCAAATCACTCACCTTATCATGAGGATGCATACTGGATGTTCTGTGCATGTGTACCTAAACATATTGAATGCATTTTCTAGCCAAGAGAGAGCAAACCTGAGTGTTTCTGTTACCTAGACTGGAAATGGATCCATGGGTAAGGAGAAAAAAAGTTCACTTCTATGTGAAGTATTTTTGTTTTCTATAAAAAATTCATTAGTTCTCCAAATAGGGTTTCCAATTTTTACAGCAATTAAATAGTTTACACGAATTTATCCAGCTTCACTATAGAATTTGAATATTTGAAGCGCAGCATGAAGCAACGTGGCAATCATCTATTCTGTGTTGAAACCTTCTTCCCTAAAGCAGACCTGCCTTTGGGAAATATAGTCAAAGACTTTAAAAAGTGTACACATAAAAGTGTTCTGCTGATGTTACTAAAGATGATGCCGTAAAAATATGCCTTGCCCTTGGAGTGGGAGGTGGTGAGATTTGTTATGGTGATTAGATCTCATATTATTCCTCATTGGGAAGGCTGCTAAGAATGTGCTAAAAAGTGGTAGTGAGTGGTGCAGCCCCCTTATTTGACAACTTAAAGCTATATTTTAATCTTGGCCAGCGCCACCAAGAGACTTCAAGATAAGGGGAAATTCTTTAATTTAAGAGATAATTTAATTAAGCCTCTTGGAAGAAGCAGAGCCCAGGGACATAACAGCTAATGCTGACAGTCTTGCTGATAAGATGTGGACAAGGGGGAAAAGTTTTAAACTAAATGTGGAGGGATTTAGATTAGATATTAGAAAAAAATTCTTTACTTAGAGGTAAGTGAGGCTCAGGAACAGGTTGCCCAGAGAAGCTGTGGATGCCACATCCCTGGAAGTTTTCAAGGCCAAGCTGGATGGGAGCCTGAGCAACCTGATCTAGTGAATGACTTCCCTGCTCATGGCGGGGGGGGGGGGGGGGGACTTAGATGATCTTTAAGGTCCCTTACAACCCAAGCCTTTCTATGGTTCTATGATTCTTTCTCAGCCATTGTTTCTTAAATACTGCGTGCTGTGACAGCATTTTGCTGTGGTCTAGTTGAGAAGTGCCATGGCTCTCCTGTTGTCCATTTTCCACATGAGGTGCAGTTCAGACAAATTAATATGAGTGCTCTGATTTGAAAGCCTGATTCTTAACTGTGTTTGCACCTTTCTTGTCTGTATTTTCTCAGCATCACCCAATGGTTTCGAGAGAATGAGATAGGATGAACTCTCTTGTTCACTTTCCAGGTGACTGTTTTGTGACTATTTGTGATGAAGGAAAGGTGGAGCTAGATACCATGCCTAATAATTTACAGAATCACAGAATCAATCACCAGGTTGGAAGACACCTCCAAGATCATTGAGTCCAACCCATGCCCCTGAACTAAACCATTGCACTTAGTGCCACATCCAATCTTTTTTTAAACACACCCAGGGATGGTGATTCCGCCACCTTCCTGGGCAAACAATTCCATTTATAATCCTGTAAGATGTTTTAAAGCTCAAACCAAGCTTCTAGCGTAACATTTAAGTACAGATTCTGTACTATTTTGGGGTTGAATTCAATCCACATGTAGCTAGGCAAAATTCTTTTTACTTCTATGAACTTATTTGAATTTCTGAAGTGGCCACAATTTTTTCAAGAGTCTTTCCTAATTGTCAGTGTTTCATCTCTGCCATGAACGAACAGCTACAAGGGATTAAAATGAACTAAGGAACCACAACCTTGGCTGACATTATTCCAATTCTAGGATAAAGTGGCCCATGTGTCTTTGCTGTTTCTTCTTTCTTTAGGGTTTTGGTTACTCAAATGAAAATGAAAGAGATCAGGTATGTGTCATAATGAAAGATGCTGAAGACACTAGTGGAACTGGAAATCTAATAGCCATATTGGTCTTATTGCTTTCAACTGAAAGCAATAAGGCAGTTGTCTCCATTCCCCCTGTTCAAAATGGTCCTTCATATGTTGGGTGTTCTGAGAACATCTAAAGGCTTGCAAATGCTCTCTTGTGCACTAACTATCCTGATTTTCTCCAGCTTGGGCACTGCATTTCAACATCCCTGCATGTCCCTGTTGTTGGGTGACTTTTGATATTATCTGAGAGAAAATAGGAGAGCAGAACCATGTGGGCCATCCCTTGCCAATGCAAATTGTTCAGAATTCAGGGACTGCAGCTGAGTTGCACTCTTCCTTTACATGTGATTACCTGTTATTAAAAATTACTCTGCGACACTAAATTAAAGAATGACAATCTGTGGGGCAGAATGAAAGAACAAAAGGCGCAGAAGCAGTAGAAGTGATGATAATTAGATAAAAGAACAAAACTAACTTAACACACCTCTGAGCTGCAGTGGAGCTAATGCAAAAAAGAAAACAAGTCAATACTTTAAACAGAAGAAATTTGCATAAGATTCTCCTTAAATGTAATTATGAAATGGGATATTTTTTGTCATCATGACTAGGTCTCTTACCTATCTGTGCTAAAATGTATGGAAGGGCTGTATTTCTGTAATTACTGCACCTGCCCAGGAGCAAGTACTTCTAGGATGGACATTGGTTTTGAAGTAGAAATGATCTATTATGCTTGAGACAATATGGTTTCCATCAGTTTCACTCCGTTTCACTAGATCAGACATCCATGCCTGTCTCAAGCTCCAGTATTGCAAAGACAAAAGTCAGACCTGGCTTCCCACATACATCTTGTTTTCCACAGGGCATGAACTGGAGAGTCTCAGCTATCATGGGCAGCAGGAAAGCTGTGATTCTTCAAGGAACCTGCTCTAAAATGTGGCTCTGTCCTTTCCTCCCATGGCTATAGTGCCACTTGCCAGAGAAGCTGGATATTGCTTCTCTGTGAAGGGAAGGGAGCAGGAGGAAGGGAACATTCTGAGTAGTCTCTCTCTGCCTTTCCCTGCTCTTCCACTTTCTGCTGCAGAGAATATGGGCCAGTTATCTCTCTGCTCTACTTGAGAGCAAAAGCTAAAAAGAGGACTTGTTCCCCTTCAGAGAACTTCTCAGATGAGTGTCATACTTCAAGCAAGATCTCAAATAACTGTGTTTTCAACATTTTGGATGAAAACAGGAATTAACTTGAAAACCTATTATTAACAAATATTTTTCTATAGGTGTTAAGATAATGCAGACTTCCACAATGACCCAAGTCTATAAACCAGCAAACTTTTATCCCTCATGAGATGACTTTCAGTGCTCCTCAAGTTCACAGCAGATGCTGATGCTTTGTTTCCCTGTGCTTTGCACCCTGAGTTTCTCAGGGACTGTGAAACAACCCTGTGCTTGATGGGAGCAGTCAGAGGGGGATGGGGCTGAGCAGCAGGAGAAAGCGTAACTGAGAGACTGATAGAGACATCCTGACAGCTGGAATGGGTCATCAATAGATCCATCATGCCAGTAATTTGCAACAAATTTAACATACATCACTTTAGTCAGGCCACGCTGTATCTGTCTTGTCACAGCATCAGAGTGAATAACACTTAAATCGGGTGTCACCGTTGACCTCTCTGACCCTGGAATTGACACTGCCGTTTGAGCTTGGCCTAGCTAGCAGCAGATGTAGGGAAGATTAGTACAAAAGGTGGGGATGTACTAAAGGAGGACAGAGCATAACAATACAGCTTACCCAGGCAAATAAATGGTGTCTCTGGATTTTCTCCCAGTCCTGCTTTGCTGATGAAGTGTTGGCATTTGTTTAGACTTTCTTTTAGCATTCTTTAGTCCCATTAACTGTGTGTATTTTTTTCATTCTGACTGATTTTATATGTATGCATGAATATACATATGCGATAAAATTTGTAAACTATGAGGTGACCTTTTTGGAGACTAAAGTCTGTCACGGAGACTAATGAAGTAGAATACAAACAATAGTAAAACTAAATTGTCATCTTCTGTGTTTGAAACATGAGACCCAGCCTGAGACATGAATGGATGCTTTCATTCTGTTGCCACTTTCAGAATCTCAGTGCAGACCTAGTTTTGGAAATGACCAGACTTCACAAAAAAGTGTGTCTCAGGTACGGAGCAGGAGAGATCAAGACCTTCATCAAATCCCAGAATCCTGTGATGGACTGGGACATGTTAAAAAAACCCCTAGATTAAGCCATGGAGAATGAAGAGCCTCCCAGCAAGCATAGTCAGTCCTGGAACTTGGGGCAATATTCTCCTCATGTCAAATCTGAGGACTGATTTAACTCAGAACTTATGAGCAAGGCTCACCAACCAGCTAAACGACATATTTTCATTCATCCAAGAGAAGCTGTTTCCCCCACATTCAATCTTAATGAATACCTTCCATAGACTTCTATAGTTGTTTCTACAGACTAGCATGGAAATGACTACAAACCTGTTAATTCTCCCTGGTGCTAGAAACAAGACACCCTCCACAGCCAGACGGAGTCCACTGAGTCTGCTCAGCATTTACTTTTGAATCAGCACACGATAGAATTACACGATTTGTTTGCTCACCCGAAAGGCGCTTTAGAGCCATTCACGGTATGCGTGTGACTGGATGCTGGGTGGGCTTTTCCCCTGCAGCCATTCAGCCTTCTAAACAAATACGTGGCTGTGGGCTAAATTCGGATTTTTTTTCTTGAGGCATTGTTCTTAAGTGGGTGGCTTTTAATTAATGGATTTTGAATGGTAATAAAAGAAGAAGCTGTCTTTGAGCAGGTAATTGGAAGTCACAAAATTAATATGCATATGACTTGTATAATAGTTTGTCCTTTTTTTTTTCTGACAGTCTGCTTGATGTTTGATATCTTCGTTAAAGTGATTTATCACATCACTAAATATCCCTCAACTGGAAGAACAAGAAGCTCTTTGGTTATTCTGTATGTCCTATAATGTTCATATTTAATGACAGTTTGAAGGTTGAAACATATCAAAGCTGGCAAAAATAATAAGAAAATTATAAAAGGTTAGAGAAATTAATGCTTCATGAAAGGAAAACAATTTTTTGTTTGTTTATGCATTATTTCTTTTGTAAAAGACTGGTAGTAAAGCAGAAGGTATTTTTCAGTTAGTCATCCAGAATGTTAATCAGATTCTACTCGTCTTTATTGCTTTCTGTGTGTGAAGCTGACACCCCAGACACCCACTGACACCACCCTGAGCACTCCCCCTGTCCTTTTCAGGAGCAGGACTGGCTTTCAAATTATCTGAATTAGGCTGTCTTGATTACACCAAGGGCTACTGAGGGCAGATTGTAACATTCTGTCTTTAGAAGGAATCATGTGTCAAAATTACTTGTGTTTGTAGTCTTTTTACAATTAAAAACTGAATTGCTGTACACTGGGTTTGAATTTCTCTGTTGCTTAGACAGAGAAAGGCAAAAAGAAAGGAAAATTCAGCACCTGGCAAACCACATTTTGCTCGGCGTTCCTGGGATTCAAGAGCTGAATGAAAGTGAATTTACACCAGGAAGGTGAAAACCTCAGCCCCATTGCCCAGTTGTCCTATGGTGCACTGTGAAGGTGTATCTCAGAGAAGCTGGGGTCATACAAATGTGGGCGTGAGGCAGAGGTGAGTTCACACACAGTTCATAACCATGTATGAACCGGGCTTAGCCACTATGGGGAGCCAACTTGACCTTTAAAACAAATTGTTTTATAGTGATCTGTTTGCATTCTACTTGAAACTGTTTTTTCCCTCATTATTTTTGATGTGAAAGGAGGAAGGAAAAGAATGTGTTTGACAAAGGACATTTGATGTGTATGTGTGGTGGTTTGGGGGTTTGCTGGTGGATCCATCAAGGAGTCAAGCTGTGGATCTGAAGGACAATTTGAAACTTTCTCTGGACTCTAGGCAACCCTTGGGAGTGTGTAACAGCTATTCAGGATAGGAGGTAAGCGACAGACAGCACAGGTGCTAACTGTATCATCCCCTGGGTGTCATGAGCTGCAGTAACTGGCCTAATTTACCTGTGTGAGCTCTGTGGCTCTTCGGGGATCTTTTTCTTACCATCACCATATTTCTGTTACTGGGTAAAGATATTTATTAAATTAGCTGTGAATATTCTTGGGTTTGGAATATATGAGCACATAGATTTCTTTTTTCTCCAAGGGCCACCAATCTTAGGCCTAAACATTTAAAATTCAAGTATAGGAATACAGCCAGAGTACCTCATGAAAATCAGGATTTATTTACTTTACAGCACCATTTTTCCCTTTGTTCTAGTGTCCTTTACTGGATAACATTTCATGTAACAGGTTATGAGTTTTTCTCAAAAATGAGCCACTCGACCACTAGGCTTTCTGGCTACTGTGCACAGGGGCAAGATGAAAGTGACGGTACGAAACATTTTCATTCTAATCCCTGTAACATACTCATATGACACTACCTCAAGGAAGCTATTTACTTTTGGGGGGAAGATGAGTGGCTATGCTTTTTTGTCAAATGTGTTATTAAATAGAAAGTTGTTAAAATAGATGATCCAGTTCTTGTGGTAGCTCTACTCTTCTGGCCTAATGTGAGTAGAAGAGAGTGCTAAGGTATTAATAGGATCATAGAATCATGCCTTCCACTAGACCAGGTTGCTCAAAGTCCCATCCAATCTGGCCTTGAACACTTTCAGCTGTGTTTCATCCACAGCTACTCTGGGTAACCTTTTCCAATGCCTCAACACCCTCACGGTAAAGAATTTTTCCGTTATATCTAATCTAAACTTACCCTCTTTCGGTTCGAAGCCAATTCCCTTGTATCGATACATGGCCTTGTAAAAAGTCCCTCTCCAGCTTTTATGTAAGCCCCCTTTAGGTACTAGAAAGCTGCAATAAGGTCCCCCCAGAGCCTCCTCTTCTCCAGTCTGAAGAACTCCAACTCTCTCGGCCTGTCTTTCACAGCAGAGGTGTTCCAGCCATCTGATTGTCTTTGAGACACTCCTGGACGCACTCCAACAAGTCTGCCACCTTGTTTGGTCTGGTAGGTGTTAATATCCACATTCTTTACTGTTTTCACAGGAAATTAAGCTGAAAAATTACAAAGGGGAATGATACTGAAACTTTGCTTGGAGGACCATGCAACTGTGGCTACACCTCATTCCATTCTCAAAATAGTTTACAGATCATTTTTTGGCTCTGAATTCACTCCCATGAGGTAATTGCATCCTTTAGTTTCACACTATAAAAGTAAAAGAGTCTGGGACTCTATCCCAGTCTCTTCCTCTCCCTTCTCCCATACCAAAACAGAGCCACAGCCCTCTTCCACTTGGAAACCTGAGATTTCTAGCAGCAGTACTTGACAGGAAAGGAAGCCAGCTTCACCTTCTCAAATGCAGTTTGTGGTAATGCTCTTGGTATTGCCATGTACATACCTGTAAGGGAGACAGTTCATGTGGGGAAGCACTTTTCCTCTGAAACCTGTCACTCCAGCTCAGCTCAACTCTGCTCTGCTCTGCTCTGCTCTGCCCCCCTCTACTCCATAAAAAGGAAGCCTGTGGGTTGATCCTTGTGATGGACCCCTTTGAACAGCCCTTCAGTCCCTGGTTGCAGCTGGCATGAGAGGCACTCAAGACATCCACGCGTGTCCCCACCAGCCTGAGGGGCTGTGTGGGATGTCTGGAGGGAGCACAGCAGTGCCAGTCTCCTGTGGGGCTGAGCAACCATGCTCATGGGGGAATGATGATCCAGCCAAGGAAGAGGAGGCAGTGCACTCCCACTTTTCCCCCTGCTCCTGAGGGAGTGTTAATGCTACTCTCTGCAAGGGCTGCCAGTGGGCATGGTGCTGGCACTGAGGTGCTGACACCAGTGATATTTCCACTCACAGCCACCAAAGGGGTTGGCACATCCTGGCTTAATCAGCCCTTGGGAGGGAAGGATCACTGTGCAATCTCATGTGTTTGTTAAAGCCTCATGCTAATGGCCTCAAGGTAGACTGTTCCCACTGGCTTGACCTTCTCAAATAGATGCGTCCTTTCTCTTGTTTTCTTATTAGTTCAATGATTCATCAGTTGCTTTTCAATTTTTTTTCCAAAATTTTTGCTATGTATTTTTTAAAATCAGAGGCATGGAAAGAACTAAGTGTCTTGCACTTGTTTGCTCTCTGCAGCCCTTCTTTGCTCTTTTCTGCCATGGGGACCAAAAAGATGACAGTAAAATAATCATTTGGTCCAGCTTTATATGCCTGCTTAAGCCTAAAATTAAAAGATTCATAAATAATTTTCTCTTGTCAAAGTCATAGACTTTATGCTTCAGTTTTCAAGAGTTTTAGATTTGAAGTTGTTAACCTTGCTGTTAAATACCTGATTTATACTAACATGGTTAAATCGCTGACTTATACTGAATACTTCCATATTAAAAAGTAATAAAGGTGTACTAAAACACTTTCCCAATAATAAGTTTTATTAGGTACATCAGGTGTTCCTGTAGCATAGATATACAGTAGTGTTGCACATTGCAAACAGCATCTTATAGTATCAGACAAAGAGAACCTTTTACAAACCCCATGTCTCTAATTTCATTTTAGAAAATTAGATACTAAGAATTTTGCATAAGATAACTGTATTACTGGGATGCAATTTGGCCCAGGTTTCTAGCTTTAGTGCATGTGGCTCCTTAATAAAAAGTGTCAGTTAAAATGAAAATACAGCTTGGGTAATTAAATTTAATTGGATCTTGTCACTTTAAATCCTCTTCGTTTTTGAGTGTTTCTACAGAATTGCAGCTTCTGGTTTGCTAATTTCTTTATTGCAAGCTGTGCTCTGAACCTGACTGTCCTATAATAAAGTGGGACCTTGTTTTTGTAGAGCTCTTTGAACCATGACTGTAATAACAAACAAAAGGAGGGTGGGAGCTGATTTATTGCCAAAAGAAAATCTCTCCTTTATTTCTTACGTGTTCAGCTAGTGAAAAATCATAGGTCTGATTTTATTAACTCTTTAATTTTCTTGCCAGTTGATCACCATTTTGCACAAGCTCTCATGAGTACTATGGTATGATGCTATGCCTGTGACAGGTAGCAGCAGCAATTATCATACTTTTTTATATTGGAGTTGTTTGGGCAAGCAATAGGGATTAGGTGGATTGCAGTATTCATATGTAGGTCAAGCAGGGTGCAGGCAGCCACAATGCAACTGATGTGTACTGCCTGCCAATAGCCACTGTGCTGATTCACAGGGATCACCTTCTCCAGGGGTGAGAGGTAATTCAGTTTCTTTATTACACATTGCACATGCACAGCATCCAAAGGCAAGGAAGATTTAAGTGTAGGTGATGAAGCAATGAAATATTGGCCATACCAACAGACACATCATAAAAATGATCAGTCTGTCACAAATTGTACAACTGCTAATGTCCATATTTCAAATTAAAGCCAGCTGAATCAATTTGTACACTCTGGTTTTATGTGTGAAATGCAGTATCATTGCATCCTTGATTAGAAGACAGGTCACTAAACGCCGACATCTCAGAACGATTAAAGATGTGAGACTGTCCTTCACAGCACAGTAGTGGTCCCCTGATTCTCTGCTAAAGCATATGGATATGATATAATTACATTTTGCAAAGTGCTGGTGACACAAGTTTCTCGAGCAGAACTGCTATGCCAGTGTAGCCTCACATCTCACCAATACGCCTGGGATAAAATCTCTGCAACCAGACACAGAAGGCTCTGTTCAGTTGCCTGTCCATGGGTGCCCAGGGTATTTGAGGTGCCTGAGGGTGTGTGAGATATCTGCACAGGGCCCTCAGAATGAGATTCAGAGCTCGGATGAAGATGTGTCTTCACACATTGGTGTCTACATGGGAAACACGTTCCTAAGTGTGTATTTTAACTAATGAAGATTTAGTGTTTGGTTCACATGTCCACAAACAAGCATCTAATGGCAGCTGGGATGTCCTAGTTTACCCCAGCTGACTGCTACCTGCTCGTCCAGAAGTGGGTAAGGATCACATATTCCTGTCTTATATCTATTGCATCTGTCTTGACAGTCCAGGAGAATTCAGCCAACACTAATTACCTACCTATGTTCAAGCAACTAAACCGAGGCCTAGAGATCCCTTTGTGCTATAAAGGGAGCTCACATACAGTGACCTGTGAGTGGACACCTAAATTTAAGTATCTGTAGTTTGAAGCTATACAACTACTATTTTCAGATCAGCTCCTCACTTAGGTAAAGCTCACACCCCAGGAGCACCCTGGGAACACCCGGAGCACGGACACACGCCTCTTCATGTGTCTAGTCTGCTTCTCTGCTGTGTGGTGAGCAGCTCGCTCCCCTGAGCAGCACCTGGTTGGGGCTCATGCTCCCTCATTCCTTTCTCACTCGTCTGCTGCTTGTGCCCAAGCTAAGCCACCTTGTAGCAGCCCACCATGTCTTCCTAAGGAGGTAACATTCTCCTTGCCTGCATGCATGGCTGCATTAGGACATGGGAGCTGAAGGAGGCAGATGGAGGCAGGAACAACTCATCCTCTCTGAAATCTGACAATCACCATCTTTAGAAGATCTGCTTTTTCCATTCATTAGAGTGGAACCTGGATGACTAGTTTGTAGTATTCATCTAAGCTGTAGATTTCTGGATTGATGGAACTAAGATGAGATGCATCCCATATCATCTGTGTCTCTATATCTTATTAACAGAGCCACAGAATTTCTATCTCCTCAAAGTTGTATAGCTAGATCAAGGGAGTAATAAAACACCCCAGTAATTAATTACAGGGATCAGACTCACCATAACAAAATGTCCTGGCTTGCTTTCACTGAAAATACTGTCCAAACATCACATCACTCTCAAAAAAGTCAGAATAAATTAATTCACACCGCTTTCTGGATTTTTACAGTGTTTTATGATGTTGTTAGGGGAGCACATAAGATGGTCTTGTTTTCATACGTACCTTTTTCTCATCACTGTTTTTAGGTCCTCTGTAAAGCAATTGACTAAAAAGTTCTATTTAAAGAGACTACATGCTTTATTTATACACAGAACAGATGAATGGATGGATATAAGTAACAGATGATTTCTTACAACCACCACTTAAACAGCATGATTCACCAGGCTGTAGGAAGTCTGGCTACTTGTTTTTCCGCCACATTTGGGCTTAGGGATCCAGACTGACATTGCAATTGATTTTGCAGATGAAATAGCATATCTTAATTTATGAGTATGATAGGTGCAAAAAATGGTTCTCATGTTTGGTGTATGATATCAGACACAGCAAATGGATGTTACAAACACATCTTGTATTATTGATTTATTTATTTTTCTTTTTTTCTTGATTTTAAAATATCGAATCGTTCACAATGGTATGGCATTTTAAAAACATTCAAGTTTCTGATGTAAATGCTGATAAGGTATTAATTTGTGCAATTTTACTTTCCCTTCTGCTGAAAAGAGACAGACACATGAATTCCAGTTAACTTTCATCGGGTTCTAAGCTCCAAGTTTATTTAGTACTGCTTGGAAAATGCTATCTTGTATTTTTAAACTTTGGAAAACATTTCAACCATCTCCACTTCCTTTCTGATGTAAGAAATTTTATCAGACTTCACTGACGCTTGGTATCTGTTTCACCGTGTTTATGGCTGCATACGTAGTCTTTATTGAAACTAGCAACTTGGCCTCTAAAAAAGGGAAAAATACTGTACCCCAAAACCAGAAGTGTGGCTATACAGATTAATCTGCATTAACAGCTACAGTACTGGAATTAATGCTGTCTGATTAATTTGCCTGTTTTAGTGAGCAATGTCTATTTTTCTGCAGTGACAAAGGGCTCCTTAAGAATATATGATTAAAAATTTACAGATTGTTTTTGTGGCTCTATCTCTACCTCTTTGATCATTAAGGGTTTACAACAATCTGCTGCTAGATTTTTGCAACATAGTGAGAGTAATTATTTTCAATTTATGGATGATTTCATATTCTATCACTTTTGTCCTAAATTAGAAACCATCTGAATGACAGTTTAAAAATCACGATAACAAATTTTACCTGACCTCTTCATCATCATACTTTAATACAGACTCTTAAATGAACATTTTTAGCATCTGATTGTTCAGCACTTGCACGCATTATTATGAAACATTCAATTTCAGGAAAAGTCTCTGTTGGGACTAGGGGGAACTCAATACATATATGCAAGAGATTATACAATGCACTGTCTGAGATCTCAGGGGACACGTGGTGACCCAGGTGTTTCCTTCTGGCCTTGTGTTTTCATTTGGGCAAGCATCCTCTTTTGGGTCCAGCAGTGCTGGATGTTACTCTTTGTATAGCTCTTGTCACTGCTTTTCTGCAGAACAGCTCCTGGCTTCTGCTGAAGAGGAATTCATGTGACAATCCACATTTTGCTGCAGGTTGTGTTTGCTTTAACAGATGGTTGTAGTATTTACAAGCTAGTCCCAGTGATTTTGCCTACAGTGAGTGAGGGAGAGGAAGCAACTTGCTGGAACTGCTACCCATCTTCAGGATGGCTGAAATGAGTTACCACCAGCACTCTTCACTCCTGAACACTGCCTTTTAAACTTTTGAATTAAAATAATTGACTCCCATTCATGTAATTACTGCCACTGACTTTTGTGGGACTACCACCACCTCTGAGAGTATCACTTAAAGGATCCTATAGTTTTCCTTCAAAAAGTTTCACAAGCTTGAGAGAAACTAGAGCAGGTTCTAGTTACCTCCTGATCTCCCTGATAGCTCTGACACTGTTAGAATGAGTCTCCCTGCAGGTTTCCAGTGCTCTATTTCAGTGCAAAGTAAATTTGCTGTACTGCTCCCACTGGCACACCTGTTTTCACAGCTTGTATGTCAGTGTACCTAGCAACCTCAATGCCAGAACGACCCTGCTGCTGGCTGTGTAATAATACCCATTGAATAGCTCACAATCTTCATGTTGCACAAGTGCTACAGGTTGTCCCTCACTTCGTGAGCCAACATGAAAGAAAACTCTGTACCTGCTTTGCTCAGATCACCTAGAGGCAGAAATCACTATGTCCCATCAGCAATTCCCTGAGTCAGGTTGTCTGTTACTCTTTATCAAGGTTGAATCCAGTGGCAGCTGCCAAATGTAATTGGCAGGATGCACTTGCTGCATGCCAAAAGGACTAAGTGCCCTGCTATGCTATATTGATGTGTCTGGTGAAGTCATGGAACCCAGCTGGTTCCGCGCTTCATATGAGTATGTCTGGAAAGGGTAATTTTGCATGACGAACATATCCCTTGAATCTTACCCTCTATCCACTGGGAAGAAAATCTTCTATCCATTCTGGGCCATGATCATGGTGTTTGGTCTCTGTCATGCAGCAGTTTATGCAATTACTCTGTCTGGCCCTCTTTCTTTATATGTGTGTCTCCTTAATAACTTTGGAAGCTCTAGCCAATTTCAGTCATAGCTGGCAGGTGGAAAAAGATCTGAGAGATACTAATTTCCTCAAGGTTTGAATAAAATAGCTATATAAAGAAGAAAAACCTTTCCAGAGGGTCCACTGAGAGAAAAACTCAGTTCTTAGACACCAGACTCTGAGCAAGAGAGCCATATTGTGAACATCCCACCTGTAGGAAAAGCTCCAGCCAGCATTTGCCCTTCATAGCCAGCTAATAGATCAGTTTTTTCACAAACCTGCAGGAATTCGGACTCTGTTAGCTGTGTTGTTTACTAAGTTATATCTTTCTGCATTACCCATCCACCACAAGAAACCTGTGTGCAAGTCAGAAGTGATGACCATATGTACTTTTGCAACCTATTTTCTCTAAAAAACCCCCACCTTTATTGGGTGTATTTTTGCACACTGGATGCTTCTTTCTGTAGTCCTTTTCTGCTTCTAACAACCTAAAAGATATCAGTTGACTTAATAACCTCATGTTCAGCCACCTGGAGTAATTTCCCAGGTCTGTGCTTCTTCCCTGGCCCAACAGGGTCACATCAACTAGTATTATAGATGAAGTGCATACAGGGGGATTGGTCCATGAAACTCAAGTGGCCGAGCACACCCAGAAACCAAGACCAGTGTTCATCCTTTGACCCCTAAACTCAAAGAGTGGTAACAAAGAAAATGGACTCCAATGTGGGAATATGCAGAATAAGGACAAAATCCTGAAAAATAAGGGAGGTTTAATGCTACACAGAACATTTTCAAAAGCAGCTGCAGAACATGGCACACAGGATGAGTGGCTTTAGGCTCCACCTGAGTGGAGCTGCACAGACCAGCCCAGCAGCCTGACCTGTGCTGACACAGACCCCAAGTGAAAGCTTGCACCTCCATGGCTGAGGGTCTGAGTAAAGGGCCTTCTAAAGGCTTGGTCGTCCCTGGGGGAGCTCCAGAAAAAGAGACAATTCACTGGGCTGTCCCACAGCCCACTGTCTGAATATCTCCCATGCTGACTGAGCCCACCTGCATTTTCTCTGAGCTTCCTGCTCAGATCTACGTTGCTGGGACTGCTCATGTGCAGCTGTACCATTCAGAGAGCTTTTCTCAAGGAGGGATTCATCAGCTCCCTTTAAAATAAGGCCAACACAGAGCAGCACTAAAGGTTTTGTCTTCTAAGTGGCTTGCACCCCTTGACAAGATAATGTACTGGAAATGTATGTCATTGTGATATTTTGGAAGGGATAAATAATGTATGACTCTGGCAAATGAAAGTTTTGAACTCGAGAGGAATCACTGGCATTTTTTAAATAATTTAGGAAGTGCTCATAAAAGAGAAAAATGAGGAAAAGGCCTTTAATAAATGTCACTTATTTGGCATCATAACCTCTTTAGAATGAATGGTATTTTTATGAACTTCATGTGGATATAATGTACTTAAATGTGGAAGTATCTGCTTTCTTTGCAAAACTTGAAATCATTTCTTACAAGAGAAGAAATTCTCATTGAAGTTTAAAGTGAAGATATTCAGTGGCTACTGGAAAATTAATGGCCAGTATTGACAATGATTATTTGCTCATGTAGAAACACAAGTACTTGCTAATTTACTGAGCAGTTAACAGAATCCATGACAGGACTAAGTGACTGCTCAGTTGTATGCTTTCTTCTTTGTTCTTTCATTCATGCCATACTTGTTCCCATGCCAAAAAGTGACAATGCTGACTAATGTTTTATAGAAAAATTCAATCTTTGGTATCTCTAGCAAAAACTGTTAACATGTTAACTGAACTGTTAACTCAGATGGTTAAAGAGACTGGAATACTTACATAAAACCCCCAGGGAGTTTCCTGTTCCTGAGATAAACCACTTGAATATGGTTTTATAGAAGTTGTTTATCTTTTGCTTTGAAAAGGGTCTCTTGAGTGCCTATGCTTAGTGACTTCTTCCTCCTCCAACACATCCTGTAAATGCAGGATTGGGAAGAAATAATACACACACTTTTTTTCTACAGTAATTTTAGTCCTTTAATGCTTGGTGAGGTATTATGCTGTTATTTCCAAAACATCTTCTTTGGAGTAATGTCACTCCAGTAGGTGAAATATGTAGGGCATCTCATTTTGTTGTTGATGGCACTAGTAGATGTCTCTCTTTTTTTTCTAGAAACAATTTTTTGTGCTGTGTAACTGTACCACAGTCCTCTTTTTGTTAAGAATATTGAAAGTTTGAGATGTGGCTCTTTTCATCTCTTTGACCATGGCCAGGAAAGACTTGAAACCTGGATAAAGCTTGTGAAATAAGGAAATTTTGCCCCAGTGATGGCTGAAGAACTGCTGTGTCTACCTGGGGTGTCAGCGATCATGGCAGATTAGTGATTTATCTGACATCTGCTGGGATTACATTTGATTCATCTCACATGAAGGTACCAGGCCCAGTTCCCCAGAAATGCTTTTATAGACTCACATTCAGTCTTGGGTCCCTGTTCAATGCATGTGAACATTGACGTACAAGGTAGATGCCTTGATTGTGGGCTTTGCAGTATGCTAAAGACATCTTCCTACAAATCAGCATTTGAATTGAAGAGGCCAGTTCTGTCAGATGTCTTAAGCAGCGGCTGGATGAAACTGGAACATGGGACAAGAGTTACCTGGCATAATTTTTTCATACTATATCATTTGTCTCAAGAAAAAACCCAAACATTATGAATGCGATTAATGGCTTGACATTTTTATTGATGCTTTTTGTAATGTAAATTTAGATATATTGATTAAAGAACTCAGCTTTGATCCAACATCTTTTGAATTCAATAGAAAGATTCCCAATGGTTTAAAAGACTTCCCAGTAGTTTAAATAACTACCAAATCCTGTTTAAAAACCAATTCTATTGATTTCAGCTGCTGTTGTACAGTATCTCCTATATAATTCAAAACTGTGTTTGAATGAAGAGTTCCTGTATTGGAAGTTTTTCAGAATGGCAATGTAACAATTTTCTGATTTATTTAAGAAAGGACTCAAGGGGTGTTGCAAACTTTATGAACGTAAAAACAATGACCTAAGAAAGGGAAATATTTTAATTTCATATATTATTGATTTATTTACAGGAATCAGATCATTAGATTTTCTATGACTGATGTCTGAAAGACATTGCATACACTTTTATGTAAATAAATATTTCGGCATATACATCTGTGCATATGAAACTTCTGTGCATATGCATGTGCAAATGAAACTTCTAACAATATCAACCATTTAAGTGCATTTCCCCATAAAGTAGACTTACACCTAAACAGAATTTTGGTCCATGACATTTTATTTATTCCCTTTTCCATTTTATTCAATATCATTCATGTGTACTGGTGTAAATTGGTGTACTGTTGAAGCCAGCAGTATTTTCCCCAATGTATATTAGAACAGGTATTATCAGGATGTGGCCTACTCACTTGAATATAGTCTTCTTTCCTTTAACATAACCTATCCAGCACTAAGCATTCCCTATCTTCCACTTTTCTGAGAAGAAAAGTACCTTTCTAAAGAAAATAATGAGCAGTTCATGAACACTTTGACTTTAAAATCTCATTAAACACCTCATAACCAAATAATAGAAAAAATGATGCTGCTATCCTAATCTAAACACATACATCATCTCCAAAAAATTATTTTTCATTAAACATATTCGTCTTCAATTTTTTTCCCATTTTTTTCTTTAAGCCTACATATATACATACACATCTATTACTGATGCAGGTAAGCTACAACTCTTTTTGAATGTGAAATTGAACTAGCAGCCTTTGATCTGAACTACAGGCTGATCTGAATTCAAGAAAAGGCTGCTGCTAAGCCACATTCCCATTCAATCCATTAAACCATTCACTTCCATGCTCCTCATCACACTGACTCCTAATTTGACAATGACAAAGAGCTCCACGGTGATTTTAAATTTCATAATTTTAATCTGTCAAGTCTGACATTTAATTAGTGCCCTTCTAACCTGTGCCCGCTCACTTGAAGGTTACTGTTGGTTTTCCTTTAGAAATTTTTCCTCTGGAAGAGTGGATTAATAAATATGTACATAACTGGCAGGGATAAAGACAATACACACACAATGGTCTATTAGTTCCAAATCTAGACAGATGAGGTTAATAATATTTTAAAGTGCTGCTTTATTGTATTAAGAGTGATTAAGCCCTTGGCTCAACCCTGTATGAGTTGTTCATTCAAAACATAAAATATAAGGTCTATTAAGCAAAGTCTAGTGAGAACAGTTACCCAAACTACGGCAGCACTGTGTTCATAAGGAATACTACAGGAGTGCAGAATTTCTGAGATATAATTTCATAATTCAGCAAACACAATGGAACATGCTAGGCTCACTAAACAGACTAATTAGATTTTGATCACCAGTCAGTCATTGAGAACCCACCTTATAGACTAAAATCTGGTGCAATTTAATGTTCCGGTATTTCATTTTCTGGAGGACTGAATTAAAATGTAGCTTAGGTCCCTTGTTAAAAATGAGTTTGCTGTTCTTAGATCAGCCCCACAAGGACTTAAATCCCAATCACAAAAATATGCCACCATTTGTTAGTGCTAGCGGAGTGGTCAGTCAAAGTCCTCAGGGAACAAACCTCAGCCGAGCTCTCCAGCACCATACGAGGCTGCTAGTCGGTAATGTATGACGTTCATTACATTGTCACTAAATATTGAACATCTACAAGTGAAGATAGGAAAAGAACATCCTTTCTTAGGGCAGGCATTAGAGAAAGAACATCTGAGAGAGTACAGAGATATAATGAACCTCTAGATCTCAGCTGGGCTTCCCCTTTTCTTCATGGTGCCACAGTGCATGCGTTTCAGAAAATGAGTCTACATGAATACTATAATTTTATTTACTAAAGAAGTGGCCACCATGATGCAGTATCTTATCTGACAATTCTGACTCCTTCTAGTGCAGTTTAACATTATTGAGGCTTCTCCAGACTTTTTTCTTTTTCCAGAAGACCGAGAAGAAGAAACAAATAACACGAACTAGTTTTCTTTAAACACTAGTCATCTCAAAACCAAATTGGATAGAGGTTTGTATCCTACTACTTTTGCCCTGATTCCTCTCTTAGAGTAGCCTTGCTATGGTTAAATGTTGCTGAAGTTAAATAAGAGTTGCCAAATTGTCTATGAGCAATCTTTAAAAAATCAAAAGGAAAATTATTCACAGGAAAAATTATTCACTTTTGGCTTTATATAATATATTGGTTTAGCTGAACAGGTGATATACACCAGTATCTCAGGATTAACCTCTCCCTCTGGATACTGTTCTTCCATTGCAGCAAATACAGGAAACATAACAGTTCTGAAAATTTTTGTACATTCTCTGAATTGATATTTTTTAGGTAAACAGAAATCTAAATGTATAATAAATCCCAGTACATTATGCCTAAACATTTTCAGGGAAAATTTAGGGGACACCAATGTTGGATTTGAAATGAAAGGATAACAGGTGACCACTGTGGCACAAACATACTACACAAGTCTGGAATTTGCTGCCATCCATTTGTCATTCTCTTCATTTGGCTCACCAATTCTTTGAGAACATTGCTAGCCTCTATATGCTGCCACTCTTCAATATAAATCTGCATTTTTTTGGGTCTATCAATGCTGCTATAGAATGGAAGGGTTAATTTGTTTACATTAATGCCTTATTCTCCTGCAAGCAAAACACTGGAAGGAGATTAAGAAATATTAATGGAAATAGACCCAAATGTCCTTATTAATAATTGCAGATTTCCTTTTCCTACTAGTCTTAGTAACTTTTTAACATCTTTACAGGACTTTATGAAGAACAAGGTGGCAATGTTGTATAATATAGTGTGTTCTTCTTTGTTAATGCTGTCATCTTCATCAGGATAAGTCATTGAGATTTTACATACTTTTTTGCATCTCAGCAGTAAATGGTGTTTTTCTACTGTGCTCGGGGATTCAGGCTCAGCTTGAACAAAGCCTTTTATTGTTTAGAAATTGCTGAGCAATGTCGTCAATTCTTTGAATGAATGTATAACTATTTCAGGTGAACTTTTGTCAGGACACGTCCCTCTCCTTTAGAAACTCAAGAAAGTTAGGTACTTCCTCACAATAACTTTTAAGGGATTTTACCTCCCACATGCAAGAAGCAAGTTCAAATCTCTCTGAATGAGCATCTTGGTAACTTTTATTGACAATTGTCCATTTCATTTCTTTATTTGTTTGGGTACAGATTTTAAAATGTTTCTGTTTTCTGTCCACTTGTGGAAAATGATTATTTTTGAAATCTTTAAAAGTTTCCCTGAACAGGTAGTTTATGGAGTTCTTGTAGCACTTCTTTCTAAAAATTTCATTTTCCCAATTTCAAGTTTTCTAAATTAGGGCAGTATTTTAAGGAAACAGTGCATCTTTGCTTATTGTTCCCAGATGTGACAGCTTATAAGAACAAATATATGATTCTGGTGTCCAAGTTAGGAGTTAACCACGTTGTCTGCAACCAAAATATGTTTTTAAGTCAGAAAAGGCTCCTTTCTATCTGCATTTTTGCTGTTACAACTGTAGTAACTTATTATGAGAGTTGGTGTGACTAATTATATAATATTATTAATGGAACACTGTTTAATATAATATGGCATAGGCATGGATTTGTTCCCAAAAATTGTGGCACATAGGCTATTACCAAGATCTTAATATGTCCTTTACAGTTAGGGCTGAGAGAACACATACACATCTGCTAAATTATTTGTGACAAATGGCTGTCACGAAATAGTGATAGCAATGACTAAAAATGGAGACCAATGCATTTAAATAAATTCACTTGGTATATGTACATTTTTTGTATATGAGGCAGCACACTGAAGACTACAGCTATTTTCACACTATTGGCCAGACACCAGTTTAACTTAATGCTTGTGAATAATAGAACAGCAGCAGCTATTTGTTCGAATGACTTTCATGTGAACAGAGATATTCCTGCTCAGCTCACAAGTCCTGACTACTCCTCAGTTCCATGCAGTATGATAATAAATATATTATATATTATATATATATCTGCTCACCAGATGTTCTGGAAGGGACAGTCCTCACCAGACTGCTGTTTTAGAATCGATTCATTAAGGCTGGAAAAGAACTCTAAGATCATAGAGTTCAACCTTTGGCCAAATACCACCAGACCAACTAAACCATAGCACTAAACAACAAGTTCAGTCATTTCTTGAACACTTCTAGGGATGATGATTCCACCACCTCCCTGGGCATTCCATTCCAAAGTTTAACAAACATTTCACTGAAGAAATTCTTCCTGATGTTTAACCTAAACCTTCTCTGGCACAATTTGAGGCCATTTCCTCTTGTCCTGTCGCTGGTTACCCGGGAGAAGAGGCCGACCCCCACCTTGCTACAGCCTCCTTTCAGGTGGTTGTAGAGAGTGATAAGGTCCCCCATGAGCCTCCCTTTCTCCAGGCTTAACAACTCCAGCTCCTCAGCTGCCCCTCACAGGACTCACTCTCTAGACCCTTCAGCTTTGTTGCCCTTCTGCGGACTTGCTCCAGCACCTCAATACCTTCTTGTAGTGAGCACACGCTGGGCACACGCTGGCTCATGTTCAGCCAGCTGTTGACCAGCACTTCCATGTCCTTTTCTGCTGTGCTGCTTTCCAGCTACTCTTCCCCCAGCCTTTAGTGGTATGTGGGGTTGTTATCCAGGTGCAGGACTTGGCATTGCACCGTATTGAACCTCATACCGTTGGCTGCAACTCATCAATCCAGCCTGTCCAGATCCTTCTGCAGAGCCTTAAAATAACCAGAGACTTTGAGGTGTGAATTGGATGAGGTTTAGATTCTGAAAGAAGACAAACCTGTCACAGACCAAGCCCAGTTCTGAGATGGTGGGTCTCCAGTTAAACAATTGGAAGTGGGGTACATATTTCAGGCATTTTTACTAGCGCTCTGCCACGTGACTTTGACCCAACTGCTAGTCACCCATTCCTAGGGGCAGATAGGTGTGAGCTTTGTGGGAAACACCCCAGAATCTTTTGTCTAGGCAGGGTGCTATTTTAGGAGTAAAAACATGAATGAATGAATGAATGGAAATCATGAATGCCTGAAACTGCTTAGCCGAGAAGGCAGTTAAAGATGTCTCCCACAAAAGCAGCTTCTAGCTAACTTCAGAAAACAAAGAAAAGTGGTCTTGTCTCTCTGCTATCAGAGAATAATGGCAGGTGCTTATTCTTGCAAAGGATCCTGGGGTTGGGAGTTTAGTGGAGAAAGCTTTTCTTTAATTTCTGTTTTAGAAAAGTAGCTCTGAAGAGGGCTGGAAATACAAATACTTTCCCCCCTTAGTGTTTTCTGCTGACTGGCTCTAACTCTCTCCTTCCTTCAGTGTCTGGAGTTACGCACTCATCAAGCACTGTGCTCTGCTTAGAACTGAACTTTTGTTATCTTTCCTGGTGTTACACAAGTGGGTGCAGGTGGATGAGCAGTAATTAAAAGCAACACCCTGGACCATTTCAGTCATCCAGGATACACTGATTTATTGTCAGGTTAAATGAAATTGAGTAGCAAAAGAATACAAGACTACACATGGGAAAACTTATGTCTTGCTGATGGCCTCTCTAGCCCAGCTTCCATTTGCAAGGCAAGGGGAATTTCTCTGTTTTGCTCAGAGATCCTCGTCTCTTCATTTCTGCTTGGCCTCTCAGTCCACTCATTTTTTCTTCCTAATTACAGTAGCCTTAAGTTTGAGTTGACTATATTCATATGTCCTTGGCATGGGAGAATCTAAGAGATATTATTTTCCATTTACTTTCTAAATTATATTTCTTGAGAAGTTGTGGATCTGTCCTGTGTCTCTTGTTTGCCATAGCATCATCTGGGCCTTTGTTTTATTTTGTCTCACTTCTGTGTTCCATACATGATAACCAGGGATCTGAATGAATTTACATGCCTTTATATTGATATTAGAGAGGTAAGAAAGGAAAATAAGGACACGATATGTAACCTACTCACTTAAATAAAATAAATTTACACATGCAAAAATTATGGTAACTGTGATCATACAGCAGTCTCTGAGTATCTCTGTGGAGAACTTTTATTTTATTAGAGATAGCTAAAGCAATTATAGCTGGGCAAAAAATAATATAATTGATGAGTGGGTACAGTTTGTCCAGTATAACACTGCTTGCTAGTTTTTGCATGGTTCTTGGCTTTTTTGTCTTTTCTCTACACACTATACTTTTATGTAAGGGTGAACTTTATATAAAGCTCACTTGGAAACCTGGACATTCTTTAGTTTTGTTTCCAAATCTGGGGTGCATAGCTGTGTCTGTGAGGTGTCAGCACATAGTTCACAAAATACTTCAGAAAACTCATTTTAGAAGCATAGATAGGAATTACCACATGTAATCATGGCTACAAACAAAAGGAAAGTAGATTAAAGTAATAAAGAGACAAAAAAATTAGCATAATTTTTATTTGTCTGTAGAAGAGGAGCAGGGTGGAAATACTGCAAAAGACAACCCATGGACTTCTTCCAACATGACCATGTTGGCTTCTGCTTTTCTAAGACTCTTCGAGTCGAAAGATACTTACATACATTTCCTCTGGGACAGAAAGAAAAGAAACTGTTTAAATCAGGCACTCATATCTGTTCAGAGCTATCTTGAGATTGACATTCACATATATGTAACAGACTAAAATCAAATGAAATCTGTGTTCCTAATTCCAACCTTTATTGTTTACTCTGTCCTATTGGACACACTGTATAAGCAAACACTGTAGGAATTTTAAATTCCACTATCACTGTAGTCCATTAAAGATGTCAAAGAAAAATAAACACATTACATTTCTATTAAAGTTCACTACTTAATTTTCCTGAAAGTTTTTCAGTGCCATCATCACATTGCAAAAGCACCACTGAGATAAGAGTTAATTTTCCTACTGTTCACCTTTTTTTGTCTAAGTCAGAAAAATAAATAGATGGAGTGCTGTTGTGGAGAGGCCCAGAAATCATTGCTTGTGCATTTAAGAGGGTTTCCTTCAGTTAGTCTTTATGATTTCATAGAAAGAGGAATATGTACTTCCTTCAGGCTTGTCTGGATCTGATAGGGATACGTTCTTCCTTATGCTTCCTCTGGCTCACTGCTTTCCTGGGTTTGTCTCAAGTATTCTGAATACACAGAATATCAAGAGCACACACAGTCTACTCCAACTGCCTTTTTCAAGGAGACGGAAAACCTCAGAAATATTTTTAAAGTTAGTTTTACTACTTTCTATTAGCTGTTTTAACCAGTCTGTTTCCGGTTACATCATTTTATTTCCAGAGTTTAATAAGAATTGGAATTCTGGTTTAAATGTCTAAACAGATTTGTTCTATATGAGCCAGCTAGTTTAAAAAAATATTTTCAGCTTAATTAAGCTCAAAGAGTCACTGTAGGAACTGAAAAGTCACTGAAGATTTCTTTTTCTTAACAGAATTTCTAAAAGTAATTTTATGTTCCTGCATGTATTAAGACTAAAAATGGCTGCATAAATATTTCTACACTAATATGAATATTTCTACAGTTATTATGAAGCTCTTCTTCTTAAAAGGATTCTTAAGAATCAGCTGCAGCACTCTACAGGACTCTTATGTACTGCACCGAAGACACACCATTACTGAAATTATAAGGGTGTTAGGCAAACACTGTCAGAATTGTACAAAGATTTGCAACTAGAATTTTCAAAGAGAAGCTGCTAATATCCAGTTTTTAAGATACAGCCACAATTTGCATTCTTTCCTGGAAACATCAGCTAGACCAAAGTAACCAACATCTTCTGTAGAATATTTTCCAGTGTTTGCTTTTTCTTTGAAATCTTTAGTATATGAATGCAAAAAGGATTTTCCAGCAATAACTTTATAAATGCTGAAACTGGGGGTTTTCTGAGGAATGAATGGAAGAAAGTCAGCTTTTATGACATGGCTTATGGCTCTGATAACACATCCATGCCTACCCCTTCACTTCCAAAAAGAACATCCTTTCCTTCTTTCAAAATCACACCTCAGTAAACCAGGAATGTCTTACAAAGTTCCTTCCCTGAAATAAAGGTCATAATTATACCACGTGGGTTTCTTGTACGAGGGCCCTTATTATTTGAGAATAAAGTCTTTTTGTTTGTCTCTGTCTCAAATGTGTGGTTCCCTGTTCTATGATAAACTCTTTGAAGGGTATTTACAATTTGCAACTCCTAACTAATGCTGTGAAAAACTAATGCTGTGAAAAATCAGCATAAACAAGGACCGACTCATAGATACATTTTCTAAAATAAAATAGAAATCCAAAGAAGAATACAGATGTTAAAAGCAGCTTTTTAGACTCTTTAAAAAACGTGTCTGTTTTGTGGTTAAGAGTGCTATCTTCCTTCAGGTTTAAATGAGCTTTTGGGTAACAGAAAGCAGAAACATCCACATTTTCTTTAGTTAACAAAACTATTTAATTTATGAAAACAAGGAATCAACTTCTTCACTCCTTTAGACCAAAAACTGGACAGCACCATAAGCATATGCTATTACTCTGTCCTCTTCATCTTATGTATCCTATACAAATGCACAATTATTTGTCTTTTAGGATTCTGCAGATTTGTTAAGATCTGACAGTACAAGCTATAAGAGCTCCAGTACAACTATTCTGATATCAATAATCAAGATTTCTCTTCACAAATTTTTCTTACCTGCTAGGATATTAATATTTTAAAAGGAAAAAATAAAGAATGCATGTCATGCATTTTCGTTCCCTAGTGAGATTTCAGGGGATCAAAAGAAGTGTTAGAGTTGCCTGGATGTTTTGGAAAGCTGTACTTATACAGCCAAACCCTGGCTGATACTTTCCATGATTATAATTAGACTGTAATAGGAAAACATATTGCATAGCTGAAAATAATCTAAATAGCTCTTACATATTTCTTGAAATTCAACGACTTTTAAATTTTGTTTTAATTTATTTGAGAATGTAGACAAGTATGAAAACCCAACAAACCTGCAATCTACTTTACTTAGAGTACCTTCATCTTTCTCTGTTTCTCCATGTGTTCCCTGAGAGAATAATGAGCCTCAGTGATTTGCTGAGGCACCACTTCTGTCTATTCATGTTAGGTCATCCAGTTGGGGAAAAGAAACAATATCTTCCTAATTATCATTGTGGTGTCTGAGTGCGTAAGTAGGTGAACGATTACAAACATCAAAACATGATTTGTGAATAATGAATTCCCTAAATGAACATTTGTAGCAAACTGCTTGCAAAAAAATGAGCTGCAAGTTGTTTGCACAAGTGTGTCAAACAACTCTGAGCTCCAAACACATTCATAAGAATATTTCAACTTTAGGGCAATTTTAAAAGAAAAAAAATAGACTAGACTAGACTAGATCTGTTAGAAGGGACCTACAATACACAACCAGTCCAACTGCCTGACTATTTCAGGGCTGACAAAAAGTTATTAAGGGCATTGTCCAAACGCCTCTTAAACACTGATTGGCTTGGGACACCAATAACTTCTCTAGGATTGAGAAGCCTGTTCCAGTGTTTGACCACTGTGTTAGTAATGAAACGCTTCCCAATGTCTAGTCTAACCTTCCCTGGTACAGTTTTGAACCATTCCCACATGTCCTGCTATTGCATCCCTAGGAGTAGAGGTCAGCACTTCATTCTCCACTTCTGATTCTCGGGAAGCTGTAGAGAAACTGAGGTCTCCCCTCAGCCTCCTTTTCTCCAAACTGGGCCAAGCCAGAGTCAGCTGGTGACCAGTTGCCAGTCAGCTGCAACCCCACTCACTGCAACACTTTGGGCTCTGCCCTTCAGCCAGGTCTTCACCCAGTGCACTGTGAACCTGCTCATCCCACAGCTGGACAGCTTGTGCATGCTGTGAGGAACAGTATCAAAAGCCTTCCTAGAATCCAGAAAAACTACATTCACTACCTTCCCTTCATCCACGAGGAGGGTGACTTTATCATAGAAGGATATAAAATCAGTTAAACAGGGCTCTCCCACTGTGAACCCCTGTTGGCTGTGCCTGATGATTGTATTGCTCTTTAAATGCCTTTCAATAGTACCCACTATGACCTTTCCTATATTTTTTCCAGGATCTGAGGTTAGACTAACAGGTCTGTGGTTCTCTGGGTTGTTCTTCATGCCCTTTCTGTAAACTGGAATAGCACTGACAAGCTGCTGGCCAGCAGGGACCTTCCCAGGTTCCCAAGAGCTCTGGTAGGTTATCAAAAAGGGTTCTGCCATAACCTCTGCTGGCTCCTTCAGTACACTGGGATGATTCCCATTAGGCCCCATGGACTCCTGAACATTCAGCTGGTACAACTGGTCCCTTACAATTTCAGTGTTCACAAATGGAAAATCACTGTTAGACTCATGCACCTCTGACTCAGGGGACTGAGCAGCCCGGAGCCTACCAGTATTATTGAAGACTGATGCACAAAATGCATTTAAATGCCTCTGCTTTTTCTTCATGGCTATTAGCCATCTTCAACAAGTACTTGTCCAATGTTTTCTTTAGACTTCAGATTTCATAGCTCTTGCCCATCCCAAGCCTTCTTCTGGGAGAAGCAGTGTATGAAGAAGAGAAAACTCCAGTACTAATCAAGCACTGCTGCTTGATAGTATGCTATCAACACTACTCTAGTCACAAATCTAAAATACAGCACCTACAGGCTGCTATGAAGAAAAATAACTCATCACAGCTAGATCCAGTACATTTATTTAGAATTATCATACTAAGACCATTTTTTGTTTTTTTTCTTTTTCAGGATATTATTTGACAGTGACTGATATACTAAGTCTGTCTCTTCTTCTTTTACCAAGAAAATCCAACATAGGATTTTTGGGTTTAAGGAGTTTTTCTTATTTTTAATGGGGAGGCTTGGACTTCCATGACCTCATGAAATAGCTTATCTTTGGAATTCAAAGAGATGTGGGTATGGCAATTCTCTTATCTCTTGGCAGTGATAGCTAATAGAATTAGACTGGCAGCATCCATGAAACTCCATGAAAGCATTTAATATTGTGCTATGGGGTGGGTCTTGACACTAAGGGAGAGAGTCCCAGAGACATTGGGCAGGTGTCCTGAGCCTGCATCTCTACAGCCTTCCTTAAAACACTTCCCAAAGAAAGTCTGAAAATGAAGTGATTGCCTGACACAGTATCAGCATAAAGGAAAAGATAAACTAAGCAAGGGGGTGATGTCCTTCCCTCCTCCTGCTCCCTGCAAAGAGTCTGGCATCTTTGCCCTTCCTTAGGGAGCCATTGGCAATCAGTTTCAATAATGAAGAAAGCATTGGCAATCAGTTCCAATAATGGCTCCATTATTAATGAGTATGTTTTCTCCCTACGATATATTTCTTCCTTGATTCTGTCTGTAGGAGTCTTATTCTCCTTACCCCTTCGGCTAGCATTAATTTGTTCAGCGCTTTTTTTTCCCCTTCCCTTTCTTTTCCCTTCAAACCTTAATTAATTCTGTATATTCTAGCTTAATAATACTTACCTACCTCAGAGGGACATTTTGAAGCTTAATTAATTATTGTGCAGGTATTTTTTTTCAGTGACATCTTTGAGCAATCCCTCTTTGCAGCTATTCTGGCAGCTTCTTGCTCTTTCCCTTCTCCTTTTGTAGGCCTTGTAAACTCTTGTGCTCAGTGAAGATCATTAAAATTTCTCTTATATCCTTCCATGCTGAGGAAGCCTTCCTTGCAGTAACGTCTGCTTGCTCTGGGTTCAGTCGAAAGGGAACCTACATTAGTCCTGCTTGTTTGCTTTCCCACATACTGAGTTTCAGAGCCATGGTCCCTGTTCTAAGCCGCTGAAGAAATCCTAAACTGGGATGAAGCTCCTCAAGGCTCAGCTGCCCTGGGAGATTGTACCTGAGTTGTGAAGAAACACAAAAACCAGAGGGCAATGGAAGCACCATTTTTAACTTCATCCTTTGTGACATGGTGATTTTAACCAGATGAAACAGACCTAAGGTGCTGCCCGTCCATTTTCATGGACAGCTAAAGGTTGTGCATCATCCTTGATCTTCCCCTCCACACCTTTCTCTACCCCTCAGCAGCCACTGAAACCCTTCACTCACCATCCTGTAAGCTTCTCAGATTCCTCCCTATATTCATGTGACAGACATTGTTTTGTCACATATGCATTTGCCAGCACCCCACCACCCTCAAGATGAACCTTTAGGAAGTTTAGCAGAACAAAATTTATTCTGTCACTGTAGAGAAAAAGGATGGCTGAAACATTTCACAATATTCCCAACCAACCTCCTCCAATCACCCAATTGCCTTAGCAGGAGCTTAACAACAAGAGTTGGAGCCTTGAGATAAATAGACATGTGGGGGACTGTGACACAGAAAGGAAAAGATCACGAGTCTAAGACTTTATAATAAATTATAAGTAAAACAACTTCTTACAATAATTAAAAAGTTCTACTGATATTTATTTTTAAAACATTAGCTGATTCTACACCTCCAGTTTTCTTTGATCTAAGACATCAAACTTCCACAGAACCACCCCAGCAGAAGAGGACATAACTCCACTAGCTGATTGTACTCAAGAAAAAGAGAAAGAAGGAGGAAGTCTTCTCTAAAAGCTTTGAGTGACTTCACTAAAATCAGACGGGATTTTTTTGTAGGAAGCATTGCTTTTCAATTTTTTTTTCAGGCGCGTTGAGTTTGTCACTTGATTCATGTCAGGTGGTTTAAGGAAAGCAACTCATAATAATTGGAAAGCAACTACATTATGACTTGGAAAAAAATCCTGGTTCTTGCATTAGCCTAGTCATTATGCCAAGTTTGGAACACATAGCACAGGCCACATTTCTGAAATCATGACAGATTTTAAAAGCAATAAATTTTAACTTATGTTTTAACCAAATCCTTTTGTTGGCCTGAAGTGTATTCAGAATATTCTGTACAATTTCCATGGGCAGTACCTCTGAAATCAAAAAGGGAACTACAATGTCAATCCAAAGACTGAGTTTTGCTCCTAGAGTTTTGATACCAAAATAACTAGTTTTTCTAAGAAAGTGTGGGTTTCAGATTAGAAAAAGAGGCTTTATAACATAGAGATGAGACACCTTGAATCTCATTTTGGTTTCCTGTGGGTATTCACTCCCCTTTCCCAAGCCAGAACTGGGGCTGCAGGGGGAGATACAAAAGCACCTTTGTGGTTTCACTGACACCAGTGGCCAAACACTGTCTGATTCGAGTTCACACATCAGCTGGTATGTAAATTCTCTGCCACAACAGAGCCAATTTTATTTGCAGCAGCTCTTCTGTGAATCTACTAAATGTTCATAGCTACAAATCAATTTAGCAAGAAAGAATGGACACATATTCATGTGTGTTAAAATTACTAATATTCTCTTTCCCATTCCTCCCAGTGTTGTGAGAGGCTTATGTTTTGCCAGGTCTACTGCTGCTTTAAAGATGTCTGCCAAAACAATAATTAAATAATAATACTATTTGACATGCTTAAAACTTCCTAAGAGTTGTTGCAGAGTGCTCCAAACTCTGAAGTGGCCATCAGGGAAAATTTTTATTCTACAGCATGAACATCTGTATTGGGTTTGCATGGCCGGGTTTTTGGTAGTGGGGCAGCATGGGTGAGGGGAGGGCTACAGGGGTGGCTTCTGTGAGAAGCTGCTGGAAGCTTCCTCTATGTCCTGCAGAGCCAATCCCTGGTGGCTCCAAAGACGGATGTGCCTCTGGCCAAGGTGAGCCAATTAGAAATGGTGGTAACACATCTTAAGATATCTTATCATCTTAAGAAAGAAAAACAAAAATTGTTGCACAGTTTTAATTGTGGCCAGACAAGAGCAGAGTGAGAACGTGGGGAAAACAACTCTGCAGGCACCAAGATCAGCACAGAAGGAGGGGGAGGAGGTCCTCCTGGAGCTGGAGCCAGGATTCCTCTGCAGGCCGTGGTGCAGCCCATGGTGAAGCAGCTGTGCCCCTGCAGCCCATGGGGATCCACGGGGGATGCAGAGATCCACCCACAGCCCGTGGGGGAGGTGCCCCACACTGGAGCAGGGGTGCCTGAGAGGAGGCTGTGATCCAGTGGGAGACCCAAGGCGAGAGGGGCCCTGCTCCCAGGCTGGAACAGCCTGTCCTTGGAGGACTGCACCCTGTGGAAGAGTGACCCACACTGCAGCAGTTTTGGGAGGACTGTTTGCCCATGGGATGGATTCACTCTGCAGCAGGTCACAGAGGGATGTTGCTCGTGAGACGGAGCCACATCAGAGCAGGTCATGGACAAGTGTCTCCCGTGGGAGGGACCCCACGGTGCAGCAGGGGAAGGACTCCTCTCCCTGAGCAGCGGGAGAAGCCATGGATGATGAACTGACCATAACCCTATTCCCTGCTTCCTTGCACCACTGAGGTAGGAGGTAGAGCAGGGAAAAAGGGAAAGGTAGGTGGAAGGTATTTTTAAGGGTTGATTTTACTTCTCATTATCCTGCTATGATTTTGTTAGTAATAAATTCAGTTTGTATCTCTAAGTTGAGCCTGTTTTGCATTTGATGGCATTTGGTGAGTGATCTGTTCTGGTCCTTACCTCAACTCATGAACACTTTGTTATATTTTCTCTCCCTTGTCTGGTATGGGGGTTAGTGAGAGAGCACCTTTGGTGGGTGCCTGGCATCTGGCCAGAGTCAACCCACTACACTTCAAGACAGCGTTATTTTTTTCAGTTCTATCCTGCAATATTCCAGATATCTCCTTCAACTCTTCCCCAGAGCTTGACTAAGCTCTGTCATCAATCCAGCACTCACCACTGTGGCTCAATAAATGTACTGCGTGGGATAAATTGAATAAAAAAAAAAAAGATATTGACAGAAAATAATTTACCTTCTACAGGCAGCATATTTTAATCACAGATTTACTGTTAATCAGCCTATTTACTTCTCCTCTGTTGGACATCTGTACCATTTTTCATCATAGTTTTTCTTCAGTTCTCCATTCACCCTGCTTTATTAAGGAAAAATAATCAATGATCATAATGCAATGCTACCTACAATATTTTCATTGTGTTCCTATTCACCTGCTTTCACATGTAAAGCAATTTTTAAAATGGATAAAAGTGGTGACTTTTTCTAGTTTAATTTAGAATGTAGCAAAATTACATAAAAAGATGAAACCATGTGGGCTACTTATTAAACTCCCCCACATTTGTGTAATTTAGACATTACATAATGTATGAAGGAGCACATCTCATATATACATATTTCAACAATGAACATTAATAACATGTTAATATATTTATGTCTATGCTTTTCCTTTAATCTACCAAAGGAAGCTGGAAGCAAAGTTCATATCACAGTTATTTTCATTAAAGCTACCCTATTTTAAGAAAGGCCTAAGCTTTCTTCAGTGGGTTATGAATATTTTACCTTTCAGCATACACATAAATATACAAATATATGTATTTCATATACCTGCTACTTAACAAATGTTCCCCATCTGGGTAAGAAGATATTTCCAGGACATTTGGACTCATTATGATGAATGGAGCCATTGCCAGAAGATCAGGTACAGGGTCATGGAAAACAATGGACAAAGTTAGTAGGAAACTGATTTGAATTCTGCAGAGATGGATATAATAGCTGCTTCCTCAGTTACGTTTATATTTATTGCTTATACATTCTATATTCCTACAGTTATTATTGCAGCTATAGTCTATATTTTATAATGTAAAACCATGCTGAGACTGCTGATAATAGAATTTGATGTTTATATTGCATTGAAGCCTAGAGACTATTTCACTTTGCCCTTGCAATAAGCACCAGTCAAGTGCAAAAATATCTGTAGACTAGCATTTGAAGATAACTGTGACGGACCCAGCTTTGTCATCTGAACCCACTCTAATCACATCTGGTTTTCCTGAATGGAAAATGTAATTTAAAAAGGAAAAGAGAAAAAAGGAGTCCAACACCTGTGAGCCAGGGGTAAGGAGAGCAGGGAGTGTATATCCCTGGTGCCATGGAGTGGGGCTGGGCTGCCAAGTTTGTCACCTACGTGAGAATCCCACATCTACTGACTGAACTAGTACTGCTGGCAGAGGTTTATTCCCAACTGAGAAAAAATGATAACTAGGGAGAGTCAGAGCAATACCTGTTCTGGTATACCTAGAAGAACCTGGAGTCCTTTATATGGAGTGCACAGACAAGCTCTGCCCTAAGACCTCTAGAGTAACCAGAGAGCAGATGGGGAAAGAGGCTGGTCAAAGTTAGTGGTTCACCAGGACACAGGCTAAGGCAACTTCCACCACTGGATACTTCTGAGAAATAGAAAAGTATCTTTTAAGTGTGTTTTACATATCCTTAATCTTATTTTGGAGTAGATGAATGGACTATGTTCTTCTAACTCTATTATGAGAGTGTTTCTTTGACAGTGTATTTAAAGTGTATTTGACAGTGTATTTAAAGGGTGACTCATAGTCCTTGGGCCAACTCGTATATTCATGGCACGATCACAATGATCAACATTCAATAGTTTAAATAACAGAAAGTACACTACCGGCACCAACAGGATGTGAGGCATGAGATTCAGCTCTTAGTCTGGGACTGATGGACCAGTAATGGGTGGCTGTTTGCGTTCATGGCAGGGCAATGTAACACAACTTAATTAACCAACTGGTTTAAATAACCAGCTGTGGGACAGGACTTGCCTATGGAGGCTGGTATCTCTTCACTGACTTTGGGGAAGGTCCCTTCCAACCTCAGCTATTCTGTGAAGTTATGCCGCCTTCACTAGGAGGGCAGTGTGCTGAGGGGCAGTGCTAGTGTGGGTGCAGGCTGGGTGTCAGGTACCAACATGGGGCTGAAAAGAGCTCTTTCACTGCTGCCATCCTCAGCAGACCAACTGGACACAGAAGCTGGGCCACTGCCAATGACCTCAGTCAGCTGTTCTGAACCAGTCATGCCAGTCCACCCTTCCACAGGGAGAGAGCTGTCACTCCTGCTGCAGAAGGATGCCTGTCTCACTGATTCAGGCCTGGTCACCCCTGAAGCACAGTGCTCTGTGCCCAGGCAAGAGTCCCTGCAGTGGGCTCTGCAGCGATGCCACATCCTTAGGTCCACACTGACATTGTATGATTAAGGACAACAGAGAAGGAACTAACCTAAGAAGTAGTTTTAGAGCTCACAGTTTATTGTTCAACACCAGCTGGGAGTGGTACTGAAAAAAGCCCAAGGCTGCCTGCAGAATTGCAGTATCTGGCCATGCATGTCAGTCTGATCAGTTCTACTTCCTTGGGCAGGTGTCTGGAAAACACCCATCATTAGAAAGAGTAGCAACAAGCAAATGACGACACAACACGCAGTTAAAATCAGCATCGATACTATCCGAAAACCAGCTTGCTTAGGGAACAGATCATACCAGCTGGAAGACAGCAACAGCTGCTTCTTCATGACAGAGTTAGAAGCAAATGCTGTGTAAAAAGGCAATAAATATTTGAAAGAAATCATCAAGATATACTTGCATGACTGAAAGTATCCCAGATCCACAGAGAGAGGAAAGAACACATAAAGTTTATTTATCTTAAGAAATGGATTAATGAAGACAAGAATCTCTATGAAGATCAATCAATAATTCCAGAAATAAACATTTTTTAATCAGTCAATCATTATTGATAGTGGCAGCAGAATCTGACTCACACCATATATAACTACTGTGGTATGATATTCCTTGGCAATTGTAACATAACAAAATCATTAAGCTGAAGTACGAAACCACAACAATTAAGTGAATTCAGTTAGATAAGAAATAGTCATTCTAGACATTGCTACAAGTCAAGGACTGGGAATAAAGGAGAATGTTGCTTACAAATTAAAGGTCATATTCACATTTTCTAAGGAAGTTGTTTTCCCAGACAGACCTATCTTAATATGGCAACCAGATCAGGGCTTGCTTTAAAGATAAATATAGCTAAATTACAATTTGGTTAACTAATGTGAAAAAAGGGATTTAATTTTATTTTGCTAGAGAGAGTCTCATTGAAATATCCCACTGTAGTTTTTGCATTTAGAAGCTTAACCTTAGCTGTTCTAGTTAGTTTCTCTGAATTATGCAGTCGTTAAACTGTTTGTATAGAAATTATACTTACACTGAAATAGCAATGTATATTGCCATATGTAACAAAATATTTTAAAATACCAAATGTTGCAGTAGAGGTTTTGAGGTAAAATAGACTTATCAGCATGACTCATGAAAGCACCCAAAAAACTAAGGCTTGGGGTAGAGCATCCAGCAGGGAAATAAGAGAAAATTGAGAATTGAGGGTATAAACACATTTTCTAGAATTCATACAAGTTTACTGTATGTATACAGTAAACATTGTATGCATTGCATGTATTCACAGCTCTGTCTTAAGCACATGCTTTTCTATGATAGTCATGTGCAGCAGGCACTGAGAAACTTTCTAATGAGAGAAAGTTCTTGATCTTCCTCCATCTCCTCCACTAACCATAACACATGCAAGAGCAGAAAAACACATGTTCAGAGATGTTATAGTACATTTGTTTGCAAATTTTAAATTGAGGAGAATCATTCTTTTCAAAGTTGGACCATTACTGTATTTTTTAAAATTTTGAACTGTCAAAGATTTTGCAATCAAAATTCCTTACTAATATTGAAGTAAATTGAACTCAACCTCAAATTCTGCAAGAAGCAAGCCCCACTGTTACCCAAGTGTTGTGCTTTTGAGGATGGCACAGAGGGTGAAGGGCAGCCATCAGTCAGTGTGGCCAAGCTGCACTGAGGCAGCACAGAAACTGCTTGAGGTGCTGCCTCCAACTCCCATAAACTTGGCAATATCATCCAAAATCTCAAAGTCCTGCTGAGTGCTTGTTGTATTTGAACAACAAGGAATACCAATGCCCCAGAACATATCTCCCCATCTCCTTTCACAGGAAGCTTTGACCTTTCCTTTCAGACAATGATTTGGCTGCAGTGTGTGAGCATGTTATCTCTTGCCTGTATGCCCAGAGTTGTGTCACTGATTTGAATGTAAAACTGGAGCAAAAGGCTACAACTGATGAAGCCTCTCTCATTTCTTCATGCCTGATGCCTCTGTTCAAATTTTTTTACTTGCCACTCATCTTTAGATGCCAGCTCTTGGTTCTAATTTCGGTTTTTACTTTCACAAGAATTCAAGTCTTAATTCCTGGGGTAGTTCACAAAAATGAGAGTGGAGCAATTGAAGACAGGGATGGCAGGCTCCCCATTCTAAGCTGTCATAAAAGAGGAGCCCAGATGGATCCACAGCCCTTCTGTCTTAAAAAATGCTGTGAAGCTTCCATATTTAAGTGAGACATTCCACAGAAAGCAGTTGGAGAGCTCCAATATTGATTCCCATCAGCCTTGCCTGATCAGTCAACAAACACTCTTTAAGCTGAACCTGTTCCAAGGACAGAAGCCCATGAGGAAAGAAGCTCAAGGCTACCATTCTTGATTTTATATGAAAAACACAGATATTCTAGGAATAATTGACAAATCACAAAATGGCAAGATAAGACAGAAAAAATCTGCCATTTGAAATAACGCTTGACTGTTATTTGTTTGGAATACACCATAGACAGCGAGTTTTTGACAAAAGCAGCCAAAATTCAGAACTCCTTTATAAACAAAAAGCCTGTTTAGATTTCCATGGAGCAGTCTAGTACTATTTGGTTTTTTGGAGAAAGCTAAAAAATTTTCTGCTAGAATGGAAAACAGTTTAATCTTACCCAGACCCAAAACCTGAATGTTATGTAAGCTAATATTGATAGCATAAACATTACTAGGGCATTAGAATCAAAGCTGCAAGAAATTCAGACCTGTATAGTTGATGCTGGAATTTAATCTATGGATTCCATATTTACCCAGTGTCAACAACAGCTACTCACATGTTTTCAATGCTTTCAGTCTATGCATGGGGCGAGTGCATAAAAGATAGGAACCATGTGGCAAACCATATACTATCAATCTGTGCTGTATAATGGACAGAAAAAAAGCATTATACACCCTCGATTATTCTATAATTTCACATAAAGATCTTAGGTATAAGACGACCATCACATCTACAGCAAAAAAGGATACATATTTAGCCATGACCACCATGTCTTTTGGAGTATATTGCTTTTAGTACAAATAACAGCTTCAGTTTTCTGTTGCATAAAAGCAGTGGAATATTATCATCTTAGTTCAAGCAAACCTCTACCATTACAGTTAGGTAGAAAGATAGGTAGTTATTAAAGTATATCCATGCTTTATACGGATAGATGGACACACACTTAAATACATACACATTGCTTTGTTTACATGTACAGATATATATATAGTATATAGGTCTGTGTAGAGAAAGAAAGAGATGGAGTGTGAGAATGAATAAGAAGAATATAAATATAGGAGACAATTGTCAATGCTTTACAGTACAGTCAGCATATTACCTTCTTGAAAGGAGAAGTAAGGATTTGTTCATGGGCACATTCACAGGGAGTGCTCAAGACAGTGATATTTCTGTCTCATTAAAATTTTCAGGGTTTAAAAAGAAATTCAGGGGGAAAGATAAACTTTGAACAGAAATTTGCATGAACACCCAGCTTTAGTTCTCTCAAATTTGTGTTTCCCTTTGCTTGTTGCACTTATAGATGAAGGATGTTGATTTTTTTGCTCTGAAACTTCATTCCATCCTCTTGATAGAGCTGTTATTGGAGAAATGCTCAAATTTTCTAACTCCTGCTTGCACTTCTGTTTGTCCTGAATTTTACATAACAGATGTTTTCCTCCTTTTCATGTAATGATGGATTAATTGTGTAATGATACCAAAGCTAACTGTCAAAATGTTAGACCATATTAGTTTTGAAGCTTAAGAAAACCCGGACTCTTAGAGCTATCCTGTATGACAACATGTGCCAGACAGTGATAGGACTGAAATTAATGACTAAATAGTTAATAACCTGAATGGCAGAGATATAACAAGACTACAAATAATACCTTACAGACACACTTCCATTACTACAATGTGAAATGTACCTAGAGGTCAAACATTTTTAAAAAGAAAACTTCAAAGAACCTGATCTCTGTTTTGGTACCTAAGGACATGGAATAATTTTCAAAGCACTCATGAAACGATGGCTTGCTAAAACATTCTGAAAATCTGAGAGAAAAGTAATTTCTAACATCATTAGGAAATGAAGGCTTGGGCCTATTCTTTTAGAACCTTGGACGTAGTGTCCTATAACAGTCTACAAAATAACAAGATCATTATGGGCTGAACAGTGAGTGTAAGAAAATAGTAGTTTCCCATGGTACTTTTTCCACTTGGCCACAGGAGATTTTCTTGTGTCTCAGAGCCACATTGTATAGATAGAAGTAGTTGAACTGTGGGAATAATGATTCACAGATGTGTGAGAATTTGTTTCAGACACTGAGGAAGATACACACATAAAATGTGCATTGTGAGAGCTCTACTATCCTGTTCCCTAATGGCATAAGTTAAACTTCGGAGTAGGTAGGATTTTACCTAGCAATGCTCTTAGTACAGGTTATACATTATTATTTTTCATCTGGCACATGTGGTGCGAACACAAAGACTCCTTTATTGCTAAGGGTAAACTTCCTGTCTATTACCAAAGCACCTACAAACTGGGAGAAACTGCAGATAATTTCAAAGTCATATATTTATGGGCTGATTTTTCAGACCAGAATACAGAAGTGGAAAATTCACCTCAAGAGCATGGTCTTTGCTGGCATTCTCCAAGGTCCACTATGCTAGTTGTCAAGCTGGTTATCCATTACTTAAATGTGCTAAAGATAAATGAGACACTTTTTCTTCTTCCTGAACTGCATTTTGTTCTGGTGGTCCCCCAGGCTCCATCTGCACCTCAGTCTCTTGGCTTGACCAACCTGCTTCAGCCTCCTTTGATTGCTGCTAGTTTTCAATTTAGTATTACCACTGGTAAGTTCACAGTACAGTAATCCTAACAGTCCAGTTAGCATTAAACAGGTTTTTAATCTAGTAACGTGAATGTTGACATGGTCATTGTCAGTGGCATCGAAAGGTAAATACATTCCTCTTCTCCTCTTGCTTTCAGGTTAGAAAACAAAAGCAGTCTCCTCTTCTGCCCAAGTCCCCAGACCAGTACCTCTCCAGCACTTCAATCTTTCTGCAGTCACAAAACTCATCAAACACCTTTGAGAACAGATCATTGTTGAGGACCTTCTCCTGGTGGGAGAAAGGTCTCTTCTTGACCTTTAAACTCCACCCCTCCCCCTCCCCCCGCCTCCCTGAGATGATAAAAACTTTAGGTTTCTCATTTTTATCTCACCATGGTCAGTTCTTTATGCATGTCCTGCCCTTCTTTCCACTGCTTCCATACCTCATAACAATTTTTTTTTATCCATAAAAGTTAAACTTCCCAGTAGATAAGGGTATCTAGGAGGCTCTCCCTCGCTGCTGCTGTGCAGCTGCTGGTTTACTTTCCTGTTAATCACATTCCTCCCCTGGCTGTGGATCTCACTGGACTGACCATTGCCACCATACAGTGTCTTCTACGGAAAAAAAAGAGATCTCTGTACTCTGAAACTGGATTGTCATTTCGCTATTTAGAGAGGCACAGTGGGTGCAGTGTTTCCTCTAGGTGTTTCCTGCTGCCTCCACCAAGCTTCTTCCTCCTGTAAAGATACAGAATAGTGTGCGGGGGGGTGTGTTCAGGTTGCAGTTTATTAAATCCAAATGCAGCTATGAAAACCAGACCAGATGACTGGCAATCTATAAGGAGCTCTTTCTCTCTGCTGACAGAAATGGGGGGGTTAGGCAATTAGGTCAGATGAAGATGTCTACCCTGTCTAAACTGAGGCGAGATAAATCCCATCAGTGTTACTTGTGATGGATAGTCTTTACTTCCCAGCCATTAAATAACATCTAAAGATATTTAAAAGAACCTTAATAAAAGGTGTTGTGAAGCAAAAAACAACTGCTCTTAACATGCTGTAATTGCACACTTCAGTGTGTCTGGCAGATAAGGCATCTATTGTTCCTTTAATGCACGTGAGACACATAGCACATTTAATTACCCTGTATGTCAAAATTAATACAGATCCCAAAGCAGGCAGCGTCAATACATTTAGTTATATAGCAATTATAGTGCAGCCAGAGCCACTTAATGTACAGGATTGAAAACAGAAACTAAACAAACATGAAAAAAGGGGGAAAAAATCATGGATCAGGGCTTCAAAGAATAACCTTATAACCTTAGGAAAGCAGGAGTTGTTCATTAGTACTAGGCTGCAAGTCCAAATAAATATGTAACCTCTCAAAAGTGTTCAGACCAACCCCAGAGCCTGTTAGGCCTTGTTGTTTTAGAGACCTCAGAAAGGTGAAGGTGAGCTCTTGACACAATGCTTTTCATTTGAATTCGCTTCCTGCTCTCTCGTTTACTGGAGGTAACTTCCCTTGGTACCTCAGCTGGCTTTCTTCGCACAGAATGATTCTCTATTTGCATTTTGTTTCTAATACTGAATTCGCCTAACATGATTCAATCTTATTTTCCCAGTGGTACCATTAATATTTTAATTTAATCAGAATTTCAGGAACTTGTTTGCCATCCAGAGCAACTTGGTTACCTGTCAGCCTCCATCAGCTTGTCATATTAGAGGTGATTGTTCCTTGAATCTAATCTACTTTAAATGATTTCATTGGGTAGAGGTCTATAAATCATTTCAGAATGGGTCTGACAGATGAAGGCTTAGGTAAGTAAACAAATCAGGCTTGCTTTACTTTAGGCAGCAATGAACTTGGCTTTATCAACTTCTCATTGATTTCTGCACTGCAAAAGGTCAAAAAAATCTCTTTAACATAAGAACATTATTAATATAAGTACAGTATTACAACCAACCATAATTAAGATAAGTCCCAACGTTCAGTGGTGAGGCTGACTTAAGAACATTGCAGACTGCATTTCAATAAAGCCTGTTATGCAGTTTGAATTGATGAATTCATTTCCAAAAGGTTTACTTTTGTCTTTCCAATCAAAACAGAAATTAACTAATTAGGCGATCCAGAGTCCCTCTGGATTTTGAGCCAAGATTGTAAAGGATAATATGATAAGGCTGCAGCTAGGAGTCTAATATACAGTATATTATTTGAATCTTACAGCATCTTCACATTTACTTACCTAAATCATAGCTAAGAGCAAAAATTGGCCCCTCTGAAATATTGCTGAAGAATCAGACATCACATTGGGCTTCACTTCAGACATGTGCTGGGGCTGAATCAATCAGTGATTGTCAGCATGAAGTTGGCAATGACAGGGCGATACAGAGAACGAGGTATGTTACATAAGAGCACATTTTGTTGTAGCCTCTGGCTTTCAAACAATGCCTACATGTGCAGCCTGGACCATGAGATAGTTTGGGGAAAGAAGTAAAAAATGGGGGTAAAAATGAAAAAAACCTTCATTTTTTAAATTAATTGTGTACACAGTTAACTAAAATACTAATAGGAATATGTATAAAAAGACATCCTGTAGCAGTTTTAGATGCCTTTAAAAAAGAGGATAAATCAACATCCAGAAACTATGGCCTGCAAAGCTCCCTCCTCCCCCAGATCTGTTCTACAAAAAGCAATGAATGCATATTTCTGTTTCTATTCAGCTTACAAACTGCATTTAGACAAAATATACATTTGGTAATAAGTTTAAGGAATGTTTTCCTTGGAATAGCCAATTTGGCTGCACTAACACCTCCTGTCGCATCACTGATCAATGGAAGTTAGAGACTTATGCAGACAAACATGCCCATGGCGGTATGACACGTAGTTACTAAGTTTGAACTCATCAAAAAGGGGCAAACACGCCTCAATTTTGCATGTCCCAAGGAGATGCGCAGTAGGTGATAGGTAATAATTAATGATTCATATGACTGTAGACATACTGAAGTGAAATTCCTTCATGTTGATCTCTAAAACACTTCAGAGAATTTAGTTTCATAGTGGGCTGACCTTTTTTTTTGTAGATTTGTATCCTCATGCAAAGATGTTTCAAAATTGTTATTAGGATTACAAAGTTAATGGATCGTAATAGACTATGTAAAATACGAGATTAATAAAAGTTAGTGTCTGTAGCCAAAGAATTGATGAGGCTCATGTCACACCCACTTGCTTTGGCATCTTAGCACAAATTATGAAGAAACTATTTACAGCTGAGATTACCGGGCAAATTTACAGGAGTTCATGGCATGGCTTAAATTCACAGCTCTAGTTTGTAGGAATTGTCTTAAATGCTCGGCTCCAATAGTCCTAAAACCACTTATAAGCTATGAAGTGTTGTTGCTTGGGAATGCCTCTTTTTGTCTCAGGAAAGAGTGTTGCATTATTATTTCTAGTTACGTCAACATGTATTACTACAGGTCACCTCCCTGTGCAGTAACAAACTGTTGTCGTGTAGGCCGTGAATTGGGCTGCAGTCAGTGATAACATTTTGTCCTGCACTGGACAATGTTCATGAGCGAGGCTGACATGTAGAAAGAGAATGTGAACATTGGCCTGAAAGGACGCATCTGTCTCAGCTGTCTAAAGTCTGGTGTCTGGTAGAAAAGGCATCTGTACATGGTGATTTATCCCAGTTCTCTTTGATGGGATGTGTCCTAGTGATGCCCAGTTTCCCTTCCAGTTGTAAAGAGAGTCTGGACCATGTCTGCTCACAGTAGAATTACTCTTAGCCTGGAGGGCTAAAATTGTTGAGAAAAAAGTCCACCCTAAAGATGTAGATTGTCTCAAGCCTACAAACTCTACTTAAGGTAAGGGACCGTGTCATCTGCTGGTAGATGGCCACTATGGTCTCAACAGAGTCCATGCTCTGCCCTTCACAGTGTTTCATGGGCTTACATCAGATATCACAAGGATTAATCTTTCTTTTTCCCCTATCCTGGTGGAGTTTTTCTTTTGTTGTTGTTTTGTTTTGTTGGTGTTTTGGTTTGGTTTTTTGGTTCTTTTTTTTGCTAATCCGGTTAGCACCACATTATTTCCTCTGCAGAACTGCAAGACAAAATGAGTGTATTGAATTTCTTTGGGAATAGACTCTCTTACCTGGGGTGGCTTCCCAGCAACACTAGAAAGAAAAGGAAAGCCTTGCATGTGGAAAATACTGCAACATTCAGCCTACACTGAACATACATAAAAACATGATTTTGTTTTGGAGCAGCTTTTCAATTGCCCCAAAATTATCTTTAGGACTAACATTGTCAGTTTCTAATATACATCTATTTATTTATGGCTTTGATTATATTAATATTTAGGAATGCCATATTTCAGCTACTTAAGTGCCTCTACCCCAGTTAGATATGCTTTAAGTATTGTTATAATTTTAAGGGTTATCACTAGTAAAACACATTTAATTTAAAATCATAGCTGTACCAACACAAGAAACAGTATTTTATTTAAATGAGATTTATAGATGGTAGTGACTTCCAATACTTCTTTCCTATTTTTCAGTTCCTATTTTATTTTAAAATAGCCGTGATTTGAGAAGAGTTTAAGTCCTACATAATATTAAGCATTGAGAGCTACCATGAAAGCTGTGGTAAGATATTTATGACACAGAAGAAAATATGATCCTCTGAGACTTATGTTGCTGCTGGACTCAGCTTTAGCTGGTGGTGAGTCCATCTTGCATCTAGATGAACATGGCTCTGTCCAAGATGGGGGACAGCTTCTGGTGTCTTCTCACAGAAGCCTCCTCTGCAGACTCCTCACTACCAAAACCTTGTGGAACCCTACTAGCGACAGTTCTGATGTCACCCCATTTACTGTTTGTGCCCAACTCATGAACCAGTTGCTCACCCATCCCATGATGTGTTTATCCAGCTGTGTGCTGGACATTTTGTCCAGAAGGATACTGTGAGAGACAGTATCGAAAGCTTTACTGAAATCTGAAAAGGTTACATCAACTGGCTTCCTTTGATCAGCTGGGTGGGTTATCTCGTCATATAAGGAAATCAGGTTTGATAAGCAGGACTTTCCTCTCATGAACCCATGCTGGACCAATTACTGCATTGGTGTTTTTCAATATCTTCAGAATAATCTTCAATATATCAGAATAATCTTCTCCATAACTTTCCCAGCCACTGAAGTGAGACTGACAGGCCTGTAGTTTCTGGGCTTCTCCTTCTTGCTATTCTTGACAACCAGGAGAATGTTTGCCAGCTTCCAGTCAGCTGGCACCTCTCCGGCTTCTCAAGACTGTTCAAAAGTCATTGAGAGCGGTTTTACAAAGATGTCAGCTAGCTCTTTGAGGATTCTTGGAATTAGGCCCCATAGATTTGTAGGGATCCACCTGGAGCAATTTCAGGGTCAACTGGGAGTTGATAGTTCTTGCAGTCATGGTCCTTCCCGCTGCTCTGTCAATGACTCAGAACTTGAGGCACAGATCTGCCACTGTGTGGGTGTACTGACCCAAACCCTGTCAACTAGACAAAAAATCCCATTAAGAGACTAAGTCTAAGACATCCTAGAAGGTAATCAATCAGTAGAATAAAATTGCCCATCTATAAAGACGTTAAGCAACATTGTAATTTTTGCCATACTTATTTAGTGGCCAAGAAATAATTTCACTTAATTGATTTCACTTTGTCTGATTTCAAGACATGCAGTTATACTGTATCTCTTTCACAATAATTAGTTGTGGGAGTAAAAGTTCATGCAAACTCTGTAGAATTTTCAGGATGAGACTTTCCTCTTATGCCCTCTTAAAGAGAATTTTGCATGTTCTATTTTCAGAAAAATGGTCAGTGGATACTAACAGGGTATATTCTTTGCAAAGATTTTGATTTACCTGCGTGAATATATATGTATTTTTAATAAAAAAGTATCAAAGTTGGAACGAAAAGTATAATTTTTAGTGAAACCTGATTAGCACCAGACTCATTGATATGGACAATGAAACTTCATATTCAGACATCAGTGTTAAATATAATTTGGGAGTGACATTTACCAAACTTTGTCACAGATTGTTCCTGTTTATAGAAGTAAGATTGCATCCTTTCTGTACAGATTTTTTTTTAGTTTAGCAATAGTGGCATTTACCAACACTAGTTAAAATGTTTAGAGTAAAACCCTTTGGTAGTAACTTCAGCATTTCCTAATCAGACATATCTCATCTGAAAACAGAAGCATTCTGACTTGCTTTGGTTTTGTTTGCTATTGCCATTCGGAAACATTTGGTGGGAAAGAAACCCATGTGAACTGAAGCTGCAACATCTGGTTGTCTTAAGCAAAAGTTAAACTAGAGGTGTAAATTTGTATTTTGATGTTTTGCAATTTTTTTAGTATGAGATCAGTGGAGAATGTCTAGTAAGGGGCATTTATCACTGTTTTCTATTAAAGCCTGTCTGGAAACTTCAGGAAAGTATTATCAGTGAATGCACATGAATATACTAAAATAAATGGGTACATGCTTTATATTATAACATTACTTTTGCTTTCATATATTTCCAATACCTTAATCAAAGATATGCCTTGGAATTATATTAAACATATCTAATACATGTACAATGAATACTTTGCATTCCATCTCTACCAGGCTTAAAATACAAATCAGGAGGCATACTGTAAATTGCTCAAGGCTGGATCCTCCTCAGCCTCTTCATTCCAGTGGGAATTTTTCTATTAAATTCACAAGGATTTGGATGCAGGTCCTTACTGCCTTTTTAGCTTTAGCCAGCAAGGAGTGAGTTTCTCATTCAATGGTAAGGAAAAATTATATGGGCTGAGGGAGGTGGTCCTCAGGTGTGAAACCTATCTCTTGACGGTCCAGAAGCCACGTGATTGTGATGAAATGCCGAAGGAATTCTTGGATTTCATACTGAGTTTTTATCACAGTGCAAGACCTTGTCAGTTCCAGAGTTTACCAGTGGGAAATCTTGTAATTGATGAGTTTGTTTTGTTCAGCTGAAGTGTCTGAGTGTGTGTTGCACAGAATATACAAGGATAATTTTTGTGATACTATTAGCAAAAGATTGAAGTTTTTGTACAATGGGGACATTTTTTAACTAAACTAATATTCAAAAATTAAAGAATGTATCTGTCCAAGAACTTCATTTCTCCCCCATTGGTGTTAATGTGAGTCTTCTTTACAAATAAAAGGTCTGCGTATTTCTTGCCTTGTGAGACCAAACATTTTGAGGAGTCTAAGCCACAGTTATGATTCACTGGAGCTACAAAGAAGTGGGCCTATGATCTCTTAAAAACTTGAGACAGTCATTTAAATGAATATTCCGTATGGCAAATAAAAATACTCAAGTTTTAAAAATGTAAATTTGCTGTGGTTTGGCTCTCTTTTTTTGTTGTTGTTCATAAAATTTGATATCTCATGATTGAAATGTATGTGGAAATAAATTGTTTTCAGCAGTCCCAGTCTCCATTTGAATAACAAAGAAGAAATACTAGTGTTCTTGATTTGAAGCAATTTTCTTTTCTCAATTTGCCAAGGAAAGGGAAGGAGTGTGAAAAAACAATTCAACAATACTATGATCTTGTTACTATTTTCCTGATGGCACAGATATGAATTAAACTGAACCTAGGGAAACATTAGAATATTTTGATTCTTATGTTCTCTAAACCTAATGCTGCTATTTTATTATATGAAAGTTTAATGCTTCTTTCCTTTTGGTGCCAAAAATAGGACTGTACTTCTCTGACTGACATCATTGCAAATTCACTAAGATCAGCTTTTGTGTTAGAAATGAATAGTGAAAGGGTGGAAAACTCTGTTAATACACAGCTCCTGCAGCTCTTTTTTAGGTCAGCTGGTTGTAGTTCTCTTTTTGTTTAGTTTCAGCTCAGAGGGATTTTTGTTTGTTTATTTTGGTGACTTGTAGTAAGAAAACAAAAACTTTGGGCCCTATTCTGCCAATATTATATGCACAGAACACCCGGAGGCTGTCTACAGTACTTTCCCAAGATGAGATGATAGGTACAGAGATTGGCAGGATGAACTAGATGATCTAATGAGTTTTTCATTTTTTCTGTCTAAGGTCTATTAAATAAATTTAAAGAAGAAAGATACTGACATGTTTGTCCCCTCGGCCAAAGGACTGAAAATGCTGGAGTGATTACACACAACCTCTTTTTAACAGAGATAATTCCAATTTGGGTTTCAGCTTGGATTTTGCAGCAATTTTTCTGCAATGAAAAGGAAAATCATTGGCATCAAAAAGTGTGGATTTTACTGCTTAATATAAAAATATTTAATTGAAATCTTCCCTACTCACAAACTCTGGGAAACGATATATAAGGCATCAGAAGAAATGTGTTTTGCAGTATAGGGGATAATGATAAGGCCAGGTTGTGAATATATTTCAGTTCTTGCTGACTAATAATCTGTTATTTATGATTGAACAGGATGCGAAAGATTAATATTTAAAGCATTAAAAAATAAAAAATGGTAATAACAAAGATAATGTTTGTAAAATGTGTACTTTCATGTTTACATTGGAAATGGAATACTGGCGTTAGTAAATGCTTTCTTAAAAGTTTTGTATGCATATTTAACTCCTATGACAAATTAAATAAGTGACAATCAGAGCAGTGATTCTTCAGTGGCTTGTGCAGTCAATTGTTACCTTTTAAAAAATTACTTGATAACTTTGGAAAAATACCTTTTTTTTCAATGTATGAGATTGTAGTTTTTTCTTGGTAGATTAGTCCCAGACATTTCAAATACTCTAAAATAACACATTCTTCTCTTCTGGTTACTGTGTCAAGAACAAGATTGCTACAACATACATCCATGAGTAGGTGGTCAGCACAGCAGGCAAATGCTAGGACTATAAGACAAATGATAGGTATAAATTATTCGCAAGCTCAAGTAACAGCAATTTGACTTTTTTGAGCCTGTAACAATGCCCCCAGAGACGAAAGTGTGAATTTCTGTAGATCATTGCATTTTCATGGCCTTGGCATTAAGTAAAGGTTGCAGCTCTAGGTTTTGAATTTCCCTACTCATAAATAAGAGCCATTTTGGGTTTTATGTCTGATTTTTGCATGAAATATGTATATTCTAATCCTTGCCGAGAAGTCTTCAAGGAATAATAGTGGAGGCTTTTTGGTATAAAATTTCATCTCACATGCTTGCAGAAACATACATCTTTGGTGTTGAAGTTGCAGCACCTATATCAAGGGCTTGAGTATCAAAGCCATCCTCTTCTGTATTATAATGTTTAACAATTTGCTGATCATGACTGACAGGTTTACACAGCTAACATGTTCTGGAGCTGTGGGTGATTTATTCCAGAATAACTTGTGTGATTCAGAGAATTTAACTGCTACAGTCTTCCTTCTCATGACAGAAATGAAATGTCTATTAGGATTGATTGCATTCCATTAACTCTCTTCATTAGAGAAGGGACTTCGCCCTACAGTGTCTTCAAGTAACAGCAATGTAGGCACCCAAATTCTCTTTGCAGAAACAGAGAAAGGTCTTTTTGTTAATCTTCGTTAGCCTTTGCAGTTGGAGTTATTGTTATTTGTGTTGGCCAAGCTTTTTTCCTTTTCTTTTCTTGAAAGGACCAGTCTTTTTGTATGTTCTCATACAGAGAATAAAGTTTGTACACAGAGCTTAGGAGACAAACAAATCCCTGGCACGATGAAAGTGGAAACAATTCTTACAAGAAGATTAGTTAAGGTGACTTGTATGCCACAACCATAATAAAGGCAAGATCACAGACCTGAAGTGGATGTAAGTTCTATATTTTTTTCAGTAATTTTCTTTACATGGGCACTGAACCTGGCCTTCCTTATCTCCACCACAGAATGCCATGATGTAATTTTACAGGAAGAAAAATTAAGCAGAAGAGGTAACTGCAGACACTCAGTTGAAATTGAATCTGATCACATTTTTGTTAGGATTCTTCAGCAGAAATTAACATCTTTCTCATTGTGGTGTTTATGACTAGGGTAAAGTTAATTTTCTTCATGGTATCTGGTGGGGCAGTGTTTTGCATTTGTGCTTGCAACAGTGTAGACAGAATCATAGAGTCAATCACAGTATCACAAAATCATAGATTCATAGAATGGCCTGGTTTGGATGAGACTTTAAAGATTATCTAATTCCAACTCCCCTGTCATAGGCAGGGGCACCTTTCGCTAGACCAGATTGCTCAGAATTCCATCCAACCTGACCTTGTACATTTCCAGGAATGGAGATAGCACAGGGAGCTGAGCAGTGCTTGCACAGAGTCAAGTCCATTTCTGCTTCTCACCTCAGCAGTGAACAGGCTGGTGGTGAACAAGGAGCTGGGAGGGGACACAGCCAGGACAGCTGAACACCGTCTGGCCATGGGCATATGCCAGATGATGTGGTCTCCTGCTTGGCAGGCAAAACTGGGGGAAGAGATGTAAAACTGGAGGAAGGGGGGATGTTTGGAGTGGTGGTGTTTGTCTTCCCAAGTCACTGTTGTGTGAGATGGGGCCCTGGTCTCCTGGAGATGGCTGAACACCTGCCTGCCCATGGGAAGCAGTGAGGGAATTCCTTCATTTGCTTTGCTTGTGTGCACAGCTTTTGCTTTACATAATTAACTGTCTTTATCTCAACTCATGAGCTTTCCAGCTTTTCCAATTCTCTCCCCACCTCACTGTGGGTGGAATGAGCAAGCAGCTGGGTGGGGCTCAGCTGCTGGCTGGGGTTAAACCACAACACATATTATTTACAACAATGCTTGACTAGAGGCCCTAGGAAATCTAAACTTCTGAAATGCTAGATTCTCTACGCAATATAATAGTAGGCCAGGAGCTGAAGACATGATGAAACAGGTGGTAAAATAACTGATGAGCAGATGTGGCACAAAAGTGGGTGTCAATCCTACAAATAGAAATGTACATGCACTTACTATTCAATTTTATAGAATAGACTGGTCTCACTCAGGAGCCTCCAGCTGATGGATTTGGATTGGGGTGTGGATAGCCTTTCTTCACAATCTTGTTTAGCCCGCTCAGAAACACATGCATTTCTACAAAATTGTCCCACGAGTGATTTGCCTGATTTTGAGCTCATGAGTAACCCACACAGAGGATGAGAGAAAGGCTGTGGATGTTGTTTACCTGTTTACCTGTATCTACAGCTTTATCATATGAACTGACCTCTCCATCTCTCACTAGTCAGTTGTCAGAAGCTGGGTACAAGGAAGCATAGAATATCAGAAAAGTACTTTCTCCTGGAAATCATACCTGAATTCAAGGTACCACTGACATGTGCATTATTTGTGGATTCTCTTACATATGCATCCTTTTTTCTTATGCTACCAAGGAAGTAGCAACATGGATATGTGACCTAAGGATTTCTAACAAGCATTTATTTAGAGGCTTCTAAGAAAACTTCTCACTTTTTCTAAGGAGGAAGAGGAAACTAACATCTTAGTGAATACCTAGCTTCAGTTCTAGGCTAACTGAAGAAAAGTGTTATTTTCTTCTCTCGTGTTAAAAGGTAGGTTTGCTTTGAGGAAATAAGACCGAAATTAGAACAACTGTGAGAAACAGCTGAAAAGAGAATTGGGTGAATATCTATTCCCAGCAGGCACCGGGAATAAGTAAGTGGAGAGCTTAAGAGGACTCCCAAAGCATTATTCCTGAAGAAGGCTGTGACCGAAAGGCCAGGATGTTATTGGGTTGGATGTGACATATGCCTACAATGTGTGTTTGTTCCTGGGTTAGTCACACTCTATCCTTTTTACAGTATGAGAGAAACAAACATTTTTTGCTGTTATGCATCTCTTTTACTCACATAAAAGTGTGGGAGAAGTCAGAAGAACCACATCATAAAAAATCAGCTTAGGATAACTAGTTCAGATGTATTAAATGACACTGTAGTCATCTCAATTAAATTGAGATCAATTGTGGTAAAAGGAATTAAATAAAAATGATCAGACTGAGTAGAACTAGGAAAAGGAGGTGTTAAAGGAAAAGAAATACGTCTTTAGTTATCATAGAATCATACAATAGCTTGGGTTGGAAGGGACCTCAAAGTTCATCTAGTTTCAGACCCCCTGCCATGGGCAGGGAGACCTTCCACTAGGCCAGGTTGCTCAAAACAGCATCCATTGTGGCTTTGAAAATTTCCAGTGATGGGGCAATCACCACTTCTACAGGTAACCTGTTCCAGTACCTCACCATCCTCACAGTAAATAATTATTTCTTCCTAAAATCTAACCTAAATCTACTCTCTTTCAGTTTGAAGCCATTCCCCTTTGTTCTCTCTCTACATTCCCCTCTAAAAAGTATCTCTCCATCTTTCTTGTAGGTTCTCTTCAGGTACTGGAGGGCCACAATTAGGTCACCCAGTAGCCTCCACTCTTCTAGGCTAAACAATTCCAATTCTCTCAGCCTTTCCTCATAGGAGGGGTGCTTCATCCTGCTGGCCTCCTCTGGACGTGCTCCGATAGGTCCATGTCTTTCCTTTGCTGAGGTTGCCAGAGCTGGATGCAGCACTCCAGATGGCTTCTCATGATAGCAGAGAAGAGAGACAGGATCACCTCCTTTGCCCTGCTGGCCACTCTGCTTTTGATGTAGCCCAAGATATGTTTGGCTTTCTGGGCTGCAAGTGTGTGTTGCTGGCTCATGTCCAGCCTCTTACCACCAATGTATGTGTAGACAGTTATTCGTATTTATATGAAATTATATTAGGACATATATAAGAGGACAGAGATGATGTAGGTTAGGTAATTTGAATATTTATTTCAGCCAAAAAAGGAGGAACAGACCAACTAAATTCGGCAAAAGCAGAACTGTGAGAAAATAGGACAGGTATCCTAAAGTGTATCCAAACGGTAATGACAAGAGAGTTATTTATGCCGAAGGACAAAGTAGGAAACAGAACATTTGTTTAGAAAGGGTCCATAGAGAAATTAGAGAAAGGTTTCTAATTATTACAAGAATTTAACTAAGAAAGACTCCTTGTAATTACAAAGCCTATCTAGTTTGAAGTTTAAAATACCTGACAGATTTCTTAAGAACTTTGAATGATGTGGGTTTGCCTATTATATTGATGCATTCTAACTGATCCAGTCTTAAGCCTTGGTATGTTTTAAGTTTTATTTTAGAACCTTTCTGGCTGAAGGCTGTTGTAAAAAATTATGGCCACAGTCAAATTCTCCACAACCTCCATTATTTTTATAGCACTTCTACTGTTTTGTTTTTGTTTTGTCAAGTCTTTGAGAGCGAGTTACCCAAGAGAAGGAAGCCTATTCCACTTATCCCTGTGCACTAATACAAAGGCCAATTCTAGTGCAGACCATAGGAGATTTATAACCACTTTGACCACAGTGGTTGAAGAGCTTTTTGAAAATTCATGGTTTCATCTCTAATTACGTCTTTTGCAAAATACCCTCTCTCTTTTGAGGGAAACCTTAGATTTTGTTCGTAAAAAATAAATATTTTGGTTAGATCTATTTATGTTAGAAGATCCTCCCTAAATAGAATTTGGATTTGCAAAAGTATTGAGCATTTCTAGTAGAGCTTTTAAGAATATGTGCAGTAACTGAACATAATCCAGATTTAGAAGACAGATATGAAAACATGTGAATACAGTTATAGTGTCTCTATTCTACCTTCGATACTTGTAGTTTGGTATCTTTTCCAACATTTGAAATTGCAGATAAGCCTTACATTTTCCCAATGATTTCTCCTTAGGAATATGAAGCACTTTCCAAATTTTAAAACAGATCTCTGGCCAGTTCAGACAGGCCTTCAGGTAGGAGAAGATAAAATGTTAGAGCATGGTATCATCCTATTCTCAGTTTATCTCCAGTTCCATTGCCAGGGCACATTCAAAGTCTTTCTCAGGACTTACAGAGGATCACTTTGAAGAGAGTTCAGACCTCTTTTCTTCCATGTCCAAGCACTCATATTTCTTGGTCTAAAAAAAAGTTGTTTGGGTAACTATTTAATTATAATCACAAACATTTAAGTTTTTCTTTATTGCTTATTAATGAACATCTTGAATTTTCATAAAATTCAATGAGCTTTGAATTAAAGTGTCTCCCCTAACCATTCCAAGCAACAGGCAGCAGCTGAGGACATTCATGCAGATGATGTGCCAAGAATTATGATGCTCCTCAACTCCTTTTCACATTCTCTTGGGACCCCTCTGTCCCACAGTAGAACCCCAGGATGGCTGAATGGAAGAGTGGATTTTTCTCTTGCTTTTGTAGCTTTGCCCACTGTAGAAAAATTCTGAGGGCTCAGCCCTCCATTTCGGTCTCCCCTCAGACTTTTCCAATATCTTTGTCTCTTTTCTGATGGGGCCTCCTCATGGGGAAAAAAGAAGAGCTTATCAGTGATACATTTCTGGGGACATCAGTAGCTGAAAAGACCGCTGTTCTTGTGAAATATCTTCTGCCTGGATGCAGGTGAAATGTCATCTCAGATCCAGAATTCACGGTGAGTTTTGTAGAGGATCAACTGATCATCCTGGATTTTCAATCAGCACCATGAATTTTTAAAGCTGTTTATGGTGTTAGCACTAAAAAATCTGCCAGCTTCTTCCTCAGGCACCTCCATCTGAGTCCTTGGTCCTAATCCAGCAAACTGTTTAAGCATACTGCTACATGTGAGTGGAAGAGCAGCATTTCTGGAGCTATGCACTGGTTCAACATCGAGTATAAGTTCAAATTCTTCCCTGAAATGGAAGTTTGTGAGGAAGCAGCTCCTTAGTTCATTCATATTATCACCACAGACTGATTTAGGTTGATAAAGCAGCTTTACTGTGTATGTCCATTGTGCATAGACTTGAGGCTCAGAGCACAGCTGAAGGGAAGCAGTGATTCTTCCTCATTTTCCCCCAGATTGCTGGAATAAGGACATGCTAAAAAGTGTGGAGATTATGTTGTTTTGACATAGATTTAAGCTGTTAGTGAATAATAATGATAAACATCTGCAAGTTCATGTAGCAAGTACATTTTTAACTTCTTTAATTCATTTAAAATGAAATCATTCTTTTCCTTTAATTTGCTGCTATAATGCTATAGCCTTTGCAGGCACATCATTCCTCTGCTATCTATCTTTTAGTGGTGCTTAACACTCTGCACATTTTCCTTTTTGCTGCTATTAGCTGAGGCATAAAAGGTTAATACCTCTAATTGTACCTCACGTATATATATACATATATTTATATCTATATATGCTATGTCTCACTTTGCTACTGGTGCCAAGGAAAATATTGGATTCTATTCAGTTTTCTTCATATTCATTTTCCTGCCCACTTAACAAAATTACATTCAATGAGCTGTGGGAGAAATTCACATCAACGGGCATGTAATGCAATTTCTGGTATATATGCAGGAAGAAAAAATCCTACATTTTCTTTCATTTCTGTCAAAATCAATCAAATTTTACTGAACTGAAGATAATCTCTTAAAAAAAAAATCACCCAGGCATTTCAAGTGAAATAAGCCTCTCTTACATGGTAACATGCACATATTTAAGAGGTCTCTGTTTTATTTTTTTTTAATCATGCCTAATTAGTTTTTTTTAATCACCCACACAACTAAGGCTCTTGCCTGCATAATTTATGACATAGAGGGGCCAGTGTCAGAAATCAAATGTTGTAAATTAAAAATAACAAGTTTGAGACTAGTGATTCAATTAAAACCCTAGAAAACATTGGATTATGCATAATTGAGAGCTTGTATGCAGAGATGCATGTCATGCTTGTCAGCTTGGATGGGAGGATTGGATTGGAGCTGTCAAGAGCATTTAAATCAACTCAGTAAAAAAATTAGAAAACAAAGATGATATTTATTATTAACTTCCAGTGTTCAAAAATAAACTGAGAGGTATTTAAATTGAATGCTTAGATGACAAGGCTTTATTTATAGCAGAAGTTATAAAACTCAGTAATAACCCTAGCTGGCACAGATGTAAAGATACTACTGTGCAGCTGAGCTGCAGCCTGCAGTGGGAGGATTCAGCGGTTGGCCCCAAATCAGATTCAGCTAATAGAAAGTTGTGTTGGAAAAGAAGAAATCCAGATTCTTGAAGGGAGCTGTGAATGACCAAATCTTTATTTTACTTCTCCTTTTCTTCCTTTTCTTTTCTTCCTCCCAGAGACTGATGGTACCCCATTAAACACTTTATGACCTCTGAGAATATGCAAGGACATCCTAGGGAAAGACTGACTTGTGCTGGTGAACCAGTTCTGCAGGACTACATTTCGCCAGCCACTAATGTTATTTAGTAGGAAGAGCTGAGGACTGAAGATTAACATCTTCCCACTTCAGCTGCACATCCCAGAGTAAGTTCCAAACTTTATTTGAAATTGTTGAATGAGCAATAAATTGCATTGTTCAGAGTAAACTTAAAACCTAGCCAGGATATTTCCCACATTTGAAAACAAAGAGCATTTTCATTTCTTAGCTTGAGAAGAAAGACTCCAACAAAACAAAATTGCAACTCTCAGGACTGCAATATGTTTGTTTCTAAATGGGCTCACAAGGGCTTATCCTAGCCCTCAAAAATACACCAAAGAACTGAATGCTCAGGAAGCTAATTTAGTCTTTAGCCCATATCAGACACATAAAATTAGGTTGTATTTTCAAAAAACAGTCCAGTCCCTTATGACATGGCCTTTTGGATGACTTGAAATCTCATAACAAGGTACCCTGAAATGCTGAATGTTCATGTCTTTTCTTTCTCTTTTATACAGACTCTTTTCCCTGTTTTTTTTTAAGCAAGTCCCAAGACATGAGATGTTTTTCCCATGAAGCTTCTGTAAATCTAAGCTTGCCAGTGTACCCTGTTTCTTTTCAGGGTGTCTTACCAATCAAAGCAGGAATGCAAAGGGATCACCATCAGCTTTAGAAAGTTTTTCATCAGCTCAGTGAGGTGATACAAGACAGTGGAAATGTCAGCCTTTTTAATGTTTTATGACATTTAAATTTAAATATAAATCTGGGGGAAAATTATTGCCTCAGGAAAGGCAAAAAGGATCTCCAGAAAGGGGAGAAAACTATACGAAGAGTTAAATTCTTCTCCTTTGGTAAACCGCTAACCACTGACGTCAACAGGATTTGTGAATGCACATCTGAGAATGGAATTTGGCCATAAGTGAGGTGGAAAAATGATTGATGACTGCCTAACAGTGGAGGACTTGGATCAGCGCAGTCACACAGCAGAGCTGGAAGTTACTCAGTTTACCCTCAGCAGATTTCTGTCAATTTTCCCTGTGAGCTCAGGGGCAGGTGAGGAATCTCCAGAAACACGGTAGCTCTTGGTACCCAGCTACCCTGGCTGAACATGACCTCCATACAGTGCCACTGGAGACAGCGTTCTGGGGACGTGACAGCGGAAGGATCACACCACAGAGGCGAGTCTGGGCCACCTTTGGTGTACTTTATGCAGGGAGTGCACACCAGCCCTAAATTTGGAAAGCGAAGCAGATGTGTACTTAGGCAACTTCCAAGGGTGCTAGAGGGAAATACATAGTTAAAGCTCCTTAGTGAATGTAGAGGTAGGATTTTAGTGGTTCATTTTTTCAAATCTCATTTGGCAATTCCAAATCTTTGCTATACTAAATTCCTCTTATAACCTATGATCACTTGGTAGCATTTACATATACTATCTTTGTATCTCTTTCATCATCTTTCTTTGATGTTTTATTAGTTACAAGGTTTAGCCTAGAAAAGCCTGTGCATTCCTCTTTACTTAAAAAAATTAAAATGTGAAAGATTTTAATTTAAGCCATTCTGAGAATTCTCCAAATTATAACAAGACTATAAATACGAGAAGGAGTCTTATGTAAGCAGAAGAGAAGCAGAGGCAGTGGTGTATGATTTTTACTATATTGGAAACTGGAGCTTTATTCCTGAAAGTTTAAAATATTAAAATAATTTTCCATTTTTATAAGCAAAATCAACTAAATGAGAATATTGTGTGAGTAATAGAAGAACTGCAAGTGCCTTCAACACTGGCCTAGCTTTGCTCTTATTAACCTCTCTAACAGTTTTCTTACAAACTTCAATGGGACTAGAGTTCATCCAGAGTCCCTCTATTTATTAACTCTGGCGGCTGGGAAAAGGATCAAAATTTTGCCATTTTTTGGAGGAACTGCTGATGTCAGTAAGTTAATGTGTAATATGGAAAAAAAGTTAAATTCAATTTCTGTTAGAGCACAACCCACTATCAGAATTCCCCACTAAAAGATAAGCAAGCTATTTTCTCCTATACCAAAAATAAAATGAAAGTTTTTCATTCAAAGTGACTTTCTAGACGTAAAAGAGTAGAAATTAGAGACAATTTTTTGCAGGCAAAAACATTAATCATTAATACTGTTCATCGTCATGGGACTCTTCTCTTTACTGTGTTCTACACTTCCCACAGAAACAAAAAGTTCTTGTGTTTTCCTCATGGGCTAAATCAAATGGATGGATACTTTAACCACTATTCTGGCAATTTAAGTCTGAGTAGATGCATCCCACAAAAATTCCTGGAAAAAAAAGTTGAGCACAGATTTCCAGAATGAAAATGTAGGTAGCAGGCTAGCATGATGAAGGCTGGATGTGGATGAGGAAGGCCTATGAAAATGGGGAGTGAGATTGTGGGTCTTTCTGGGGAGTTTCTACATTTTATTCTCTGAGAGTAAGACTTTATCCTTTGCACTTGACTTCTCTACCTTTCACTGCTTCTGCAGATGGAGCATGGTGTTAATAATGTCGGGGTCACAGATTTGATCCCCATATGGGCAATTCACTTAAGAACCAGACTCGATGATCCTTGTGGGGCTATTGCCATGCAGAATATTCAGTGATTGTGTGATCTGCAGATCTGCGCAAAGGAAGTAAAAATCAAACCCACAGGCAGTCTGCCTTGTGTTAGAGACTCTCTAAAGTTTTTCAGATTGACCCTGACTTGAATTTTACTCTTGCTAGAAACTGCACTGAGTTTAAAGGGATGACACGTGAGAGAGTACAAAATTTTCATTTGGTCAAATGGCAAATCTAACGTAGTTGGATGGACCTCCATCTAACACCCTGTGACTCTTCTCTTTCATGGGATCCCCAGATCTGAGTTAGATCGCCCAGTTGAGATGAGATAGGACTTGGAAATGTTTTCCATGAACTCCAGCCTTCTGCGTAGGCAGCCCCATAAGATGCCATGGTAAGCATTTTGTCTCAACTTTCCACTCTCTCCTTGACCTGGTGCAGTGCTGCCTGCACAGCTGTTTGGGAGCGTGCAGGCTGACCCCAGAGCCACATGCTGGTGTGGGCTGGTGGAAAGGTATTAGGAGTGGTCCAAAGCAGAGCCAGGCATCATGCTAACAGTAAAGCAGTGTGGGCTATGCACAAAGTCCTTATTTCTACCTCTTAGCTAGCAGCACAAATATATCCTCAGAAAATTTAACTAGAGAAAAGCAAATTTCTAGATGCTGACTATGCATAACCATGAGGCAAGACGAAGAGCAAAACTGATTCACATCAGGAGACTTGCAGAAACAGAAGTTTTATGTTTCCTGCAGAAACATTCAGGGAAAGTGTGACCAGTGCCTGGCAGGTCAGGTGGCAGCTTAATGGACATTCTTGGGGTGACAGTCTGGTGTAGAGACATATATATTTTTTCCTAATTCCTGCTAGAGACACCTACCTGTCTTTCTACATGTGGTCTAACTTACCTAGAGAACATTATTAGCAGAAACTTAGGTGCCATGGGAAGACAACCATCTTCCCCTGGGGTGAGGCAGCAGCTCAGCTGGGGCTTTGAAGATCTACATTTTGGACTTAGATGTTTACAATGGCTGTTAGGCTCCTAATTCTTTTAGCGGATCTAGGCCATAGCATATAGGAAAAGCTTGGTGGAGTCAGCTGAATTTTTTCTTAGAAGTTTTGGGTTTCTTTGAAGCTGAAACTCACAATGGAACTAATTATAACTTAACTGTAGTTGTCTGCCTAATGCCTTACAATATTCTTGTTTGAGACATTATGTACAATTATTTTTTTACTTTTAAAAGTGTAGTATCGCGTTCTCTCTATCTGCAAAAATTAAGTGTTTGTGGTGAATATGAATTCTGGTATTGGATGGCAGGTGTAGAATTTTATCATGGGACCAGATGTAAGACTTTTTTCTGTTGAAAAGCTTAAATTTCTGCTGATCATTAAAGAAAATAAAAAGAAAGGAAAAAACCAAACAACATTTCAATTAGTTCATGTTGGTCATATTTAATTAATAAAACACATTACTTAATGGGCATAAATAGTCATGCAAAGATATGTGTAATAACTATATAATTTAGTAACTTAACATCTTAGTAATATGCTAAGTTTAAAGATTTTTATTCAAGACATTCAAAAGCTGGGATTTTTGATTGAATCATTCACAGACTTTGAGATCAGTAGGAACTGATTCAGCCATGCAGTCTGACCTTATGTACTCAAATGCTCATCTGGCAGACCGTGAGAGAGAAATTCCCATGATGTGACTTTACTCACTACGAAAAGTGTGCATCCAAGAGGTTGTAGGAGAAATACTTCATCAGAGGAATGAACTTAAATGTTAGCAGACTGCTGGCTTGCCCTTTTTGATTAGCCTGAAATCACTGTATTGCGTTAACTGCATTCCTCTTAACAAGCTACAATACAAGGCTAATGTCATACAGGTAACTAAATATTAACCTTTGTACTAGTACATTTTTTCAGGAGACAGTGAAAAATGAATCTACTTGTGTAGTGTTGCGGAATTAATTGGGTCTGCCCCATTTCATAAGACTCGATTAAAAAAAAAGGAATTTCATGATGAGAAGCAAAGAAGTTAGAATAGAGTAGACCTCAGTAATAAGGAAATGAAACAAGGGCTTGAAAATACAGGTTCCAAAATCCCAAATCATCCAAAAAAAAGTAGTAAGTGAAATCCCCAAAATACAGGATCAAAAAAACATCAAAGCAAGCACGTATACACTGCCAACAATTAGAACAGTATTAATTAGCAACAATGTTCTTTAATCTATAAATAATAAAGTGATCAAACGGTCCCACAGAGAGGTGTATAACAATACATAGAATTTTACAGTCGTAGGTCAAAAAGTCTATTTAAAATCCCTGTGGTTAATTCAAACGTTCAGATTTAAAGCCCTGTTTATCGTTTAGTTGAGAGATCACTCCGAGGTGGAAGAGATGTCAAAATCAGACCCAGTGCCTCAGACAAAATACATAGCACACAATAAAGAAACTGCAGTCTCTAATTCTTTGTAATGAAGGAAAAAGGTGCAGCAAGTAAAAACCCGCAGTGAGACAGAACCTGTTTCAGAAGAAACTTAAAATGTCCACTAAGACAAGGAGTGTACATAGCGTACCAGGTGTGAGCTGTGCCATCATACTGAGAGTTGTGACAGGTGATCACAGAGCTCTAGCAACACTAACATAGATACATAGACATCTGTGTATCACATTATATTGTAGGTCAGAATACTAAGAAACATTCTTGATCAAGTTGTGTTAAAAGATTTACATAATTAAACCAGTTGATATTCTGATGAGCTAAATTAATATTGCTATCTCCATTTAAATATTGAGTCAATTAAAACAGGTTCAATGAATAGCACAAGGTTATTTTTTATCTCATTCTTCTGTCTGGAAGACTGCTTTAGAATCTGATTACTCAAGTAGTAAGGAGCTTTCTTAATACTCACACAAATTTATTAATTTCTTAGTAAGTTTCATTTCTAAAATTTGACTTTTTTTCATTTTGCAATACACTAAAATCACAGATCATTCTCCATCTACTACTTGATTATTTTCATACAGGGTAGAAATTTTCAGTTTTCTTTACTGAATCATGCATTGATTTTTTTTTTTCCTGAACACTTCTTCACTTTATCAATCTTAAAATTTAACTGCGACCTCCAACGTGTTGCGTTCCTCTCCAGATGGCTTAATCTGAAGACTCAATGAATGCATTTGCAATTCTTTTATTGAAGTTGTTAATAAAAATATGGATCAGTAGGCAGTTTATAATGACTCTTGCAATAAACTTCCCCATCCAATAACTTTTTCACCACTGATATTTCCCTAGTTTGTTCACGAAATCACCTGTGAGTAACAGAGTCAAAGCACCACCGAAGTCAAGAAAGCTTTGCATTACAGAATGGTTTGAAGGCAAAGGGGAAACAAACTGACAGAAATATATCTCATTGAAGCCTTCTCAGCACAAATGTGCCTCTCTCCTTCCCTCGTATTTGAAACTGATTAGCCCTTAGAGGAAATTCTTGCTATTAGTCCCTATGTACATGAACTTTTGCCACTTATTTTATACACTTCATTCTAAATATAAAATACTTCTACAGAAAACATATATTTCATACATAACACAAAGTAATTAAACACACATATATATACTTGATCTGTTTATCTGCATTTATATATAAATACTGAGTAAAGTTACTGTCATTTGTGGATCAGGATGAATTTTTACGCAGAATTGAACTCTGTCTTGAAGATGGAATACAAGTTTTCTGGTGGACTAATAAACTGGTTTTGAAAAATTGAATTTCCATTTACATATCTTATGCACATTTCTCACATAATTTCCATAACTTTCATGAATTTTATAAGATTTATATTCTTTGCTAGATTTAATAAGCTAACCTTTTTCAGATACCTGGATGACCATCACCTTCCAGCTTAGTGTTTATTTCAGCTTTAGCCACCACAATGAAGCTTAACATGCAGTGACTTTATGTTGTCGCAATATTTGTGACAGATCATTATCATCAATATATTCTGTTAATTTTAACATTGTTTTACTACTGAATACACATATCCTTCAGCACCTGCCTCCAAACCTCAAAAGCCCTTTAATAACCCAGTTTTTCTTTTCACATATTGCAGAGTAATTAGTTCTGTGTCCTTTTTAGATGGATCATCAGGAGGCCTGGCCCTTGAAGCCTTCTTACAACTGTGGGTTCAGGGATTCTTAGACCCTCCATGCTCTAGTTTGCAGTGCATTTCTCCTCAGCAGAGATAACATCAGACTCCTCTGCTTGTGAACAAGTGCTGCCCTATAGTAGCTGCAAACTTTCTGCTCTCTACATTTTTTAACATCTTTCTTTTTGATGATGTGTGGCTCCTCTTTAAATTTTTTTAGTTGAGCAAGATTTTATCTGATTTGAGCCCAGAATTCTCTTAGCTGTCTTTAGCCAGAAAAAACATTTGTCTTGTTATCCAGTTCATAAAATCTCCTTCACTACTGCAGTAAGAGGACAACAAGTGAATCTCCTTGCAGACACAGATTTAATTTGCTCAGCTGTTCAGGAGTTTTGGGCTTGTGCTTCTTTGTTCTTCATTTTCTCCATGGTGGTAAACTGTATCGAAGCTCTAAATCTTACTACTTAGCACTACTCAGTAATGCTACTCAGTCATGTACTCAAAACCAGGCATGTTGCATCTCAACAGTAATTTCAGAAACAGGCAGATGCACAAGAACAATTTAGGTACAAGTGTTTTAAATTTGCCAATAGCATACACTGAAAACAGTGCCAAGGAATGTTTAGCCATGGCCTTCTCTACTGACTGCCTACAACTCACCCCTGAAGATGAGTATGCTCCCTTTTATGGTGTCCTAGGCTGTTGTGTGCTAGGAGCACTTGGAGCAGGTACCTATATCTTTTCCTCTAAAAAAGCAGGACTTAAGAGGCTATTACAGCTGGGCTATATGATGCATGTACTAGCTTACCATTACCAGTTTTCTGTGGAATTGTAGGTGGTTCACTGCTTGCAAAGAATGCAATCATAAGTGCTGATAGCTCTACGTCCACAGGGTCTGCTAGCTTTCCATGAAACAGCAGGAGTTCTCTGGCACGATGTGGTCTACAGTTTTTAGCTTATGCAACTGATCCTTTTGGCGTTTCTGTTTTTTCCACCCAGGGACTAACTAATGATTATTTGGATCATTTCCTACTCTTCTTGTCTTGCTGTCTGCCCCTTCCCTGAACTGTAACTCTGTATAGCAAATAAGATATGATTCATGGTACATAAATGAGCCAAGAAGAAGAAGAACTATCTGTTCTCTTTAAGTGAGCAAAAAGTATATTTGTGTATTTTACAGATAACATCAGAAGGCTGCTCAACACAAAAGCATGTATTTTTCTAATGACATGTAATTTCATTTACTGAAAAGAGGACATTATCATGTCATCTTCATTTCAGTAAGATTTCCCCAGGTAACATCTTACTCACACTGTGAGTGTCTTGAAGTTAATTTCAATTTCAGAAAAGCTCATTGGTGCATTCCTCAATATTGATATGTAAGTGATGGAGGATTCTTTAAAATTTTAATATTATGCACAGTTTAAAGATCCCTGTGCTAGGGAAACCTAGGACATGAACATTTAGATTCTTACTCAGAAACTTGGATTTTGGATGGTTATACGAACATCATAGAATGTCATGTTGGAAAATTATTTCCTTCATATTTTTGCAAGAGACCAGGGCCAATGTTTTAAAGCTGTATATCAAATTGTACAAGGGTGAAGTGGGATTATAATTCATTTTGCCAGAGCTGGAAGTAAATCTTGACTAGACCACAGAAAAATGCAGGTGAAAATAAAAAAAACCTTTCTGCTTCTTTTTCCTTTCTGTAGTGAAATTCGTAATCAGGTGAAGACAGCATTTGCTGCTCACCCTCTGACTTATATTAGCTAGATGCTATCCCCTTTCTTTTTAAAACCTTAATGTAATGATCCTCAGTTCAGTTTTGCAGTAAACAAAAAATTGCAATCTTCTGTGTTGGGGAGCATTCAAGTAAGTTCATGCCTTTTTGTAGTTGTTTTTGGTGGTTATATAGCAAATATATAGACAGACGGACCACAGAATATTTACAGACAGAGAGAGAAACTGGTAATTGCAAGCATTTGCTTAAATAAGCCGATTCTCATCCAGCCAGGACACAGGAATGTATATCATGTAACCCCAATTTCACATTTCAAAATATATTGAGACTTAGGTAGAGACGGACAGTGCATAATCTACGTGCTGTTTAAGAACCTGCAGAATAATGAATGATTTTTTAAAATAATGAATATATTTGACAAAATCAGTTTGTACAGAAAAAGCCCATGAATGGATAGGTATATTCAGCAAATATGATTTTTTTAAATGAATTATTAACCTATTACTAGTTATTAGTTCCCAAATATGGAACTCCAACATGAGGCTTTTACAAGGAGAATCTTCCTCCCAAATATCGGAAATATCCATTTGCAAAGCAGTCATTGCCTGATCCAGAAGAGAGTCAACATAGGAAAATTCATCATTTAATTGTTCATGAGATTCTGTGAAATATTTTGCACAAAGCACTTTTTGCTCAGACTGCTTTCTTTTCACCCACTATGAAATCAAGAATAACAGAAGTTGGAGAAGCTGATGATCAAAGTTTAAATGTCGCTTGTAGCATCTCAGAGACCTCAGTTTGAATTCTGCCCAGTCTGATCCGTGACATTTCCATTGTCTTAAGGAAGCTTTGAAAGGAAAGAGAAGAAGAAAACTCACTGTCAGGAAAAAAGCAAAAAACCCAACCAAAACCCAATCTTGAATTAAAATGTAGATTAAGAAAAAAGAGGGAACTAATCACTCTCTTCTGCTTTGCTGCTGATGGCAACACAGCTAAGTAAAGATGAGTACCCACTTAATTGTACTCCTGAGTTTAAGGTGCTCCTGTAGTCTCCTAATACTGCAGTCCCTAAGCATGTCACCATCCTTCTTGCAGGTATACACAAAACTCCCCTTCGAGGAGGTGAAGTTTTATTTGCTATATTTTAAATATTAGTAACAAACAGTAAGAGAGGGAGATCTGTCTGTGCTCACTAAGGTCTGAATTTATTGTACCTATTTCATGTAGTTCACTGAGACACTCAAGCTAGTACTGCAACTGCCCTTTTGTAGAAATGTACAGTCTCAGGTATTCTCTCCCCTGACACCCCTCGGTAATTCATTGCAGTGTCTGTGGTTAGGCAAAGTCGCTCCGATAAATGGTAATGGAGCAAAGGCCTTCTCCAGCTCCCTCATTTCTGAAGTCTCCTTCCTCACTTCTCAAGTCTTTGCTTATTATTACCCCAAAAAGGGGACTCTGTGGTGATGACAGGTGACTATGTGAGCTCGTACCAACTGATACTCACTGTGACTGTGGGGTTACATCTGAAATCGCCGTAAGACCTCAGCTGCTGCTGGCAGCTGTGCCTGAAAGTCTGTCAACCAAGGGGACAGGAAATAAATTTTTTCCTCTACAGTTGCTGCACTGCAGCTGAGAATGATGTAGTGGAAGGGTATTGGTGCCTCTGTGTCCCACTGCCTCTGGGGGAGGGCAGGCAGCACTCCCACTGCAAGGCTTCTCAATGCACATTTTCTGGAGTGCTCGGGTAGCTCAAACACACTTGCAGGCACACAGTTTTACAAAGGAGCTGTTTTGCCTGCTAGCAACCCTTGGAGTTTTACTAATCTGTAAGTTTTCATGTCTGGGGAACAAAGCTTCCTCGCAGGCTAAAATGGATAGTTCTTCTAACTTTAAGAAGGAGATTGGCTGCGATAAAGCAAGCAGTTTTTGGCCTTTTCTCCTACCAGTGGTAAAATATTACAAAAAACCCCTTAAATTTACAGTTGTACTGATGACACATAACTGCAATCAGCCAGAAAAATTTTGATGTTAGCCTTTGGTGAACAATATGTGTTGTTTTCCTTTAAAAAAAAGAATAAAAAAAAGAAGCTCAAGCTTTCACGCTGTAAATATTGAATTATCATTAATATATTAGCACAGAGAACTTAAGCCCTAAGACCTTCAGTGTCTTTGCTGAAGTCAGCAGCTTCAACCAAAGCCTATCACTGGTGTCTCTTGTGTAAATCCTTTGAAGTTATTACTGCTCTGAAGTGAGGAGAGAAACCAGGATTTTAAAGGGGAAGAAAACCCTGTGTATTGAACTGGCAGATGAGTTCTGTTCTGGGAAGATGTAGGAGCACGGTGACAGCCTACGTGGTGGACAGCACAGAATGACAGAGTGCTGTTGAGGACTCATTGCCAGCTTGTATTAATGCGTGCTGCCCTACTGAAGTTGGTGGAGTTCACAGGCTTCCACCACCTGTAAGGAATACATGTATATTGTCGAGGTGCAAAAAACTACTGCAGCTCCTAACACTGTCCACAAAAACCTCCTCTGCACTCTGAGTGTTAAGGTGAGAGTTTCTGTTGTGACACTTGGCTGCATCTTCCATCTTCATTAAATTCTTAGTTTTCCAAAGAAACATCGATCCAGGTTGTTGTTTTTACGAGAAAAATAAACCAAGACAACAGGTGTATCTGAGTAAGAGTCCAGTGAGAAACCATCTCCTTGTGGAAGGAGCAACAGCTCTTCGCTTTGGTGGGGAGATCCAAACAGGTCTTGGGCAGCTGAAATATGACAGTGTTTCTAGTGCTTGGAGCAGATGAACTTCACATGCAAGTAGAGGTAAACAGCTTTCTTTTATAGACTGATTTTACTTCATAATCCTTTCTTTCCTGTAGTTACACAGCACAGAACTAACCTGACATTTGAAGAGGATATCAGGGGAAATATAGTTCAGAACATTATATAAACAGACAAGATACACTAACTTATTAAAGACTGCACAACTTGGCGGGAAAATTTGTGCTCCACATCCTTTCTTATTGTTGTAAAAGAGAAAGTTTCAACTTCTGTTTTGTAGAAATTGGAGCAATTTGAATAAATGTTTTATGTTCTGGCCATGAAGTTATTAATTTAATCTGAAGAGCTGAATAGCATTTTGCCTTTGTGAAAGTGATAATTAGGCAAATAGAGCTGCTCATTTTCCTTGAAGAAATTTAGGTAGGTGTGCAAGATGAGGAGGGTATTTTGTTTCTTGACCACTAATCATCAAATTTCCTGACCTATAGTCACTGCAACTTTCTGTATGTTTAGTTGTCAAGATTGTCTCAGAGTGGCAGGACCTATGGATGAAAATTAAGATATCTATGCATTTATAATCTTCCTGATTTTTAAATGTGATGGCTGTAGGAACTGACGCTATTGTAAGGGTAAACCATGTTCCTGCAGGTTTTACTCAGGTAAAACTCTCAACTGAATTACTCCAAGTTGGATCACATACACAAAAATGGATGAATCTCTTGCAGTCAGAGGTTCCATTGAACAAGCTGGAAATAAAAGCAAGGAGTACAGCAGACCAGACAAAACTCTTAGGTACCATTTCAGAAGTGTTATGATCAACCAGGGATTCATTTTCATTGCTAGTTCAATTCCTTAAGCCTTGTCTAAACTCCGGAAACATACCATTCTAAGAAGTGGTTGGCCCTTCTATCTTGGTTGTAAAATACCTCATGTCCATGCTATACTACTGATTTGATTTGAGGAAGTGTGCAAATAAGAAAAAAATTCCCACTGGTGGGAACCACAGGGTAGACAAGATGTCTATGAGTATAGCTATTTTTACCACCATTTTGCTTAGCTTTTTCAATAGGTTTAATGAAAACTGCGGTTGTGGCTCCCACCAGTTTTAACACATTCATCAGCATTGGAGGCAAACCTGTGGAATTTTGACCAGCTGTAAATTTCCTCACAGTTAACTCAGTTAGAAATTCTTCTTTCTTTCTTTCTTTCTTTCTTTATTTCTTTCTTTCTTTCTTTCTTTTCTTTCTTTCTTTCTTTCTTTCTTTCTTTCTTTCTTTCTCTCTTTCTTTCTTTCTCTCTTCTTTCTTTTTTCTCTTTCTCTCTCTTTCTCTTTCTCTCTCATTCTCTCTCCTTCTCTCTTCCTTTCTCTCTTCCTTTCCCTTTTCCTTTCTTTCTCTCTTCCTTTCTCTCTTTCTTTCTTTCTCTCTCTCTCTCTCTCTACACCATCCCCACCTGCAACCCCCTCATATTAAATTTACTATGAACTATTCAAACCATTACTGGAGTTTTTCACATTAAACTTGCATGGTCTTCACGCCTCTGCAAACAGAAGCCACTACCTTGCACATGTAGACTTGTCTGAAGACTACTTTTGGCCTTCCATGGTCTTCAAGACTCCCTGAAATGACATGGCTGCCCAGTGCATCAGCAGTCACTGCCTTTGCTGTGACTGGGCGCTGTGTGAGATCCATGAGCAAGATGGGTGGCAGCTCTACCTCCCCTCTGAGGGACCTGCCAAATGCCCATGCAGACCAGAGGGGTCAGATGAAGGACCCTGGGAGATTGTAAGTGGAGGAGCTGGGAGGTCCTTGGCATCTGGTCAGAGAACTTAATGGCTGGCAAAAACCAAAGGGTAGAGTAGTTCTGAAGCAGGAATGATCCCCAGACAAGAACGGCCCATATACCCACATGTGGGGCTCTGCTTATGTCACTCAATACGCCTTGCTCAGCTAGAAACAGCCCTGCTTGCTACTGCTGGCACACATCCAGGGCGATGAAAAGCTTTGTGTGGGTAAGTACCGGAGAACCAGGTTATGGTCTAGCTCTACACTTTCCTCACATTACACAAATACTAGACGTGGTACTGAGGGGGATACATTTTAACCTTAACACCTTCAGTGATGGATAGTAGGACAGATAGCTATGCTTTCTTTCTAAGAGTCTTTCATTTATATTTGGGGCTCTCGGGTGACAGACTACTATTCTACTCTCTTTCCACTCTCTTTCAATGAATATGCACAATTGCAGCTTAGTTCCAAAAACAATTTTAAAGCTGAATAGAAATGTTTTCTTTTCTCTAAGAGGGAGAGAGAAATCCACATATCTAACAACCACAGACAGTGTCTGTCTCTTTAAGTTTTCAAATCTTTATAACCAATTTACAAATGACTACATTTCTACAACCCCTGTGAATAGCTATGTTTTTTTTAATGCAAGTATTGTTTTATTTGGACTATCTCTTTTTCTTTTCTTCTCAAGAAAATGTACCACATGAAGAAGAATGTGTGGGTGTTGTGAGAATGAATGATTTTCAAGCTGTGAGGACATTATGGCCTCATGTACCCTAGGAAAAGTACTGGCTGCTGATGACTGGTGTCAACAGTGACCATGCCTGAACAGTGCTGAAAACAATTTAAGTCCTTCTGTCCCCCGGCTCACACAGTATTCAGCAATATTTCAGGTAGTTTGATTAAAATCTGAAGAGGCACTGATTCCACTAGCCTGGTATTAACAGGAAAGTGAGCCCTAGTGTAGACAGCTGCCTGGCTCCAGAAACCATTGACAGTGCTCTTTGTGCTTGACATGTCCTGGAAATGGCTTCTGAGCCAGAAAGCTGTCTACACTGAAGTATCCACTATTTATGTCACCCCTTTTCTTGTGTTAGCAACAGAATGGGGTGAAAATTAAATAAGCACTGTTGAAAGATACAAATATCCTTTCTGTTTGAATTTTCTCACCAAACAGAGATTTAAGATACTTTGTCAAAATCTGAATTACTTTTTCTTCATATCCTTTTCACAGTAGTAAAAGGAAAGAAAGATTAAAAAGGAAACAAACCCAATAACATTCTGGATTAATATTTTAAATTAAAAGTATGGTCTTAGCAGAAGTCTTTTAAATTTTTCCCTAAAAAAAAAACTTTTTCACATTAGCTTTCTATGCATTTAAGAAAGGATGAAGTGTAGTGCTGTTTCTCCAGAAGTCAGTGTGAATAATCCTGTTACCCAACATATGTTTCCAAATGAAATTGAAGTCCAAAGCTAATATCTACAGTCCAATAAAAAGTATAGCAATCGGTATCAGGACTATATTAGTACAAGTACTTTTTAATGGCATCCTGCCCACCTACTGTATCTCGGCCCATAGAATGAGAAGGAGACAAAATAAAAGTCTCATGTAAGAAATCACAAGCAAGTTAAAACAATTTTTTTTTAATAAGAGGATTGTAAAATTATGTTTAAAAATTCTTCTGAAAAAAGAACCAAACCAAAATATCTGGCCTAGTAAGTGAATTCAAGGACATTGTTAACAGAATCTAACTAATTCATATTTACAGAATTTAAAATTTTACTCTACTTGCTGCAAAACAGAAAGGGGTATCTGAACATCCTAAATCCGAGGATCCTACATTAGTTTCTGCCACTTGGAACACTTGCAAGGGCGAGAACAACATGTTGTACACATGGAGCAAAGGAGAAACAGGTACTCACAGGGAGCCCCTTGGCTCACGGGAAAGTGCACACACTCAGAGGTGTTGTCCCAGCCCTGAACATGCTCCGATGCCAAACCATGTCCATTCAGAGCAGCCGGTCTGAGCTACCTTCTCAAAGAGCCAACTTTTGTTTCCTGACAATGCATGGAGATGAGGAAGACCATTGACTTCAGTCACCTACAGGAGAGCAATTTGTTTTCCAGATTTCTCCCCCACTTTGCACTTATGTTGGAAGCTAAAATAATAAATAAAAGCATGGGGAATCCCATCTAATCTGTTTAAAGAAAATGATGCAGCTGTTCAGTGGTATGTTTTTGCATTCACTTTCTGTAATGAGACAACACTGAAGATCTTAACAGTGGCCCACAGCACCAGAAAAATTCTCTCACTTTTAGAGCCTCCCATGAGATATAGATTATCATGCCTCATTCTTTGTACAAAACATTGTTTGGAGATTGCTGGAGGTCCTACTGTAGAGAGTGAAGTTTCCAAACAGCATATCAGGCACTACACCTCTCCATCTTTCTCAAGCCCTGTGAACCATGTGCATTTGAAAAGGGCGTGGATTGCATTTTCTAAAATGATTTTTACCTCCTCCTCTTGGTTTGCTGATCAGCCCCATTTGTACCATGAACATACTTGGTGCCCTATGCTTCTCCTTTCGCGTTCAATAACGGGTACAGGTCATTAGTGCTGTCAGTCACCAGCACATCTTGGTCTCTAGAACTGCAAAGCACATTGGCCTCACTGTCTGTTTCCCAGACTTGGGAAAGGCAGGAAGGATAGGCTTTGGAACATAATGGAAAATTTCCTTGTATTAACTACCAGTAAAAAGAGACACCCTAAAGGCCTTGTCTTTCTTCATTAAATTCATAAAAAGCTGTATAATTACAAAGCTTGTGACATGCTAATTTTCTACGTAACTTTCACACTTTATCAGCCCTAAAACATATCTGAAGTGGCAGCACTGATACACAGATCAGGTGCCAGCCCACATATCCTGCTCTAGATAACGTGACCCACAGAAGTGTGGTGAAGTCTGCAAACAACTAAGAAATACCTCTGCTAAGGAGAAGTGCTCTGCCTGGGTTGAGTGCTGACAGGAGAAGCATTAAACCAGGGCATTAAAAGCCTGAAAGAATTGAAGATTTGACCCTGCTAGGCAGAAATGTGCCTTAATAATTTAATTAATGATAAACAGAACTCCCTAAAAATCTCACAAACTTATTAGTAAACAATCCCACAAAGTTACATTGCATTAATAGCCATTTAAAAAATCTATAAATGGTGCCCATTGGAAGGATAATGTTTTTCCTTCTCTCTGAGAACATATGTTTGTAAACCGTGTAACTGGGCCCCGAGTAATTTCGGAGTGAGTAATTTCCGAACGTGCAATTACAAATGGCTAAAGTGCAATAGCTCCCCGAAGCATCATCACAATTTCTGCAGTGAGTGTTTAATTGTAGCCAGACTTTGTAACCTTACCATGGCCTGTGTCCCTGCCATAACCCTAGGCCTAAGCTCCACTCTTCAACATATGGGAAAATTTTTCAAGCTGATTGCTCCAATCTGATTAGGGGAAGTTATGTGGCTGCCATTTATTCAGAGTCTTGTTACCACACTCTAACAGCTGCTTTGTAAAAGATTCCCATTAAGGCCATTTTCTGCCTACTCCAATTCCAGCACGCCTGTCAAAGTAATCGTGATTGCACTGATTGTTCTGAGGGTGTCAGCAAAAAAAAAAATTTAAAATCTTTGTGATATCGGGTTGGAAAAAGCAACTTTAATACAACGGTAAATTGATTAGGAGAAATGCTTCCTGACCCAGTTTTCCTGCCCTGAATCTTTTGTAAATTCCCCAGTGCAGGAAAGAACAGGTGTCTCCAGGACAGTTTGAGAGAATGAACTTGCTCTGTATCAGGTGACTACTAAAACCTCAGCACAATTCCATTTTATGACAACAGTCTTTGTCTCCAGTTGTCACTTTGGCAACCTAAAAACTTTGATGGGTTTTTCACTCCCAGTGTAGTAATTGTGGTGTTGATAAGCTGCATGGAGCTAAATGCTGTGGCAGAACTGCAAAGCAGAGAATAAATGGTTTTCCATCATGGTGACCATTTCCAAATAAAATAAAATAAAATATTAAAAAATAAAAATAAAAAGAAAGAAAATAAAGAAAAGAAAAAAAGAAAGAAAGAAAGAAAGAAAGAAAGAAAGAAAGAAAGAAAGAAAGAAAGAAAGAAAGAAAGAAAGAGTGAGTCAGGTGTTCAGGAGTGGGTGTGTCTGAAAGATGACAAAATCCCCTCAAACTGCTGCCAGTGCTTTCAGACTGACCAGCAGAAAGCCATCAGCCACACAGGATAAAGAATGGAGTTTTGTCCAATTTTTTCAGATATTTTATTAGGTTCAGAATTTTAAATTAAACACATAGTTAAAGGGACCTGATCTCAGTTATTTTCTGATGCAAATATGTAAATGACTGAGTGATTAATAGTTTAAAATGGTCCAGGGTTTTGATCTGAAACAGAATCCACAGAAATGTTTGTTGATCTCCTTGGATTTGCCTATGCTTATTTCAACACAGATGCCTTTGCCCCTTTACATTTCAGATTCATTTTAGCTCTTAAAACACTGAAGGGTTTACCATTGCTTGGTTTCCAGAGATACAAGACTACCAAATTTTTTACATTCTTTCTTCTAACTACATGAGACTCAACATTAACATGATTAATGTACATATGTTTATATGTTTTTCAGTGATTACTCCTCCATGCGGCACCTACAGGTTCAAATGAAAGTGAAACAAACAACCTTTATTTAGAATCATTTCCACTTTAAGAAGCTTCAGGCTAATAACTGGAAATTATTAATATTACTTTCTATTCCATGTAATCCATAGATTTTGAATTTTGGAATTGTGGGTTATATTCTACCTCTAATTGCAGCGATTTGGCAGAGATTGTTTAAATGTGTTTTGCCCCAGGTGAGAAGGTCTTTTGCTCTTGCTTCATGCTGGGTCAAAAGTAAAATGCACAAATCTAATGAAAATTCTCCAACCTGACTTTTAATACAGCAAAGCATGTTTATGGTTGACATAGGTGCGCTGCTACCTCTGCCTGGACTGCATGAAACCTTTAAAATGTTACCCCCAAAATCCAGTTACAGTTTAACCATGTCTAAGCAGATTAATTTCATCAAATCGATGGTTTTTTAAACCTGAGGTACTCAGATTTTTCTAAGAATTAAAAATACCCTTAAATGACAATATTTCTCCTTTACTGAGAAAGAAAGATTTGATTATTGTTATTCCTTGAAATGAAAACTTCTGAGAAGTTGACAACTGGAAAAGTTCTGTTTCAAGATGGGAAATCAATGAAGTTAAGTTATTTTTCCCTCTTTAGCTGGTAAATCCAAATTCTGGGTATGGATTAGATAACAGCTAAAGGCTAAGATATCTGCAGGTGAGGTCCTGTGCTAAGCATCACACCTAAACAAAATACCTAAAAAGACCCTTAAGCAAAGTTTCTAAATCTTTAAATAGGACATAATCTCCAGTAAAAGGCATCCTTGAAAAGGAGACTTTTGCTCTTTGATTAGTTATGAAAATTGTCTTTGGTATCCATGAGGAGTGATCACATGTGTTCTTTATTATGTCTGGCTTTCCAGGGGTCAGAAGCACAAAAGTTTATTTGGTGAGTTGTCCATGTTCCATGTTCCATGACAACTTGTCTGAAGGGGTCATGTTCTTGGACAGAGAATATTTCACTTTCAGGCTATTTTTTATTAGTTCCTGGTGGCTAATAAGGCTTCTCAGATGTGACTAAGCCTTACTATGTAAAATAAAAGGGTTAGTTATTCCAGCAAAGATGCTGGCAAGGTGTATATAGGATCTTTCTGCCATCACTGCAGACAAGTCACGCTCTCCAGAATCCCATGTGTCTCATCAGTTTATCACAGCAGGACTTTCACAGATTTATTTCTAGCTGTTTTTCTGATGATGTGTATTAGAGGAAAGGACAGTTTGGCATTGCAGAGGCAAAAGGAGAAGACAGGCAAATAATTTAATGTCATTAATTTTACCTCATGATCTCTTGGCAGAAAATACTTCCATGAAGTAATTTTTGGAGTTAAGGCAGAGTCTAAACATTTTTAGCTTGAAAATGGTGGTGAATAGATTTTTATTCCCATCCAGAGTTAGAAATGGTTTAACCAAGGCAACATGTTCACCGATAGCTTAAGGGCCCAGTCCAAGGACAGCACATACAAACATTACTTGTGAGAAACTTAAAAAACAAAATTCAAGTACAACGCTTTAAATCATTGTATGGGAAAATTTCCTTCCAAAGAAATTGATATATCCCATGGCTGCAACTGTTTTGAATTTTATAAGAATGTTTCCCTCAGTTTCCATTAAAATGTTAATTTTATGATGGCTTCTTGTAGGTCTCTGTTTATTCTGAGTCCATGAGAGTTAGTTGTTGGTTAGACTTCCCTAGGCAACCTTGTTTTTCCTAGAATTCTGTTGACGGAATTTTTTTCAAATGCTTGGTTTTTCTGGGACAAGAGACTGGGTGGCCAGGCTACTTAATGGTGGTGAAGTAGAGGTGTAACACCTTCTGAGAGAGTGGCAAAATTGTTCAAATCCCCACTGCTTTATAGGGATTAATTTAATGAGAGCTGTCAGTGAACATTGGAGGTGTGAGAGAAGTCCAAGGTGTTACAAGTGCTCTTGAAACCATGCTCTGGCTTCATACCTGCCAACTTTTCAAATGTTTAAAGTGGTAGACTTGGCAAATAGGCTGAGTCTGGTTCTTATGGCTGCCTGCTCCTGCAGACCCTCCTGCTCCCTCTCTCCATGCCACTTGGAGAGGCCACTAGCATCTTGCTCTTGCAGGCTGGCTTTCCCTCCTGAAAAGTCAGGCACTCCCTGCTTGAATCCTCCTGCTGCTGCTGTTTGAAAAGGCAAGACCTCACGGACCCTCTGAGCAGGGTACCCTGCAGGGTATCCTGTGCCTCTCATTTTAGCAGCAGAAGTTTTGCAAAATGAGCGTGTTGGATCAGAAGTTTAGTGTTGGCAGGTGTGTTTCTAGGGCACAAAGAGGAAAACTGGTCAAAGCAGTGGGAAGATGGATTATGAAGGGAAGTATTTAATAGACACACATTATGTTATTTAGCAAAAGGGAGCAGTGAATATGCTATAGCCGTTGCAGGAAACTATCTCTTAGGCATGAAGCAAAGTAGGATAGAAGGTGAAATTGACTTCAGATTTGAAATCCTTAGAAGAGATTAGAAAAACAAATAATTTTCTCATTGGTGGATAGATATCCTTGTGAATCTATAGGTGCTGTGTGAAACAGAAAACAGGTTAACTTGTGCCCTAGGTCCATCAAACTACTCAGGATTCATACAGAGTTTTATAGACAAAGAATCCAAGTATACCCAGGATGCACTTGATTTCCTGTGTTGTCACTGTGAAATATGTCTCTGCATGCTCAGCAAGCTCAGTTCACTCAGCATGAACGTGAGATGTTAAGCAGGTTTATACAGCAGATGACCACTTGTCTGGGATTTTCAAGTGCTTTGAAACTCAGTAGATTCAGAAACTGTGAGCAAATGACCAAATTCCTTTTGACTCCACAGGAAGTCAGCAGCAAAATGTGTTAGGAAAGGTAAATGACTCACAGAAATGAAAATCTATGGCCAGGAGTGTCAGAGTTGGCAGTTATGGGTTTTACTCAAAAAACCCAAACCCACCGAAGGATAGTTCATGGAGGCTGCCCCTGGCCTGTGTCTACTGTGGCTGTGGCGATGGAAGCAAATAAAGCAAACCCCTAACCTCCAAGTATCTGAATCTCTCTCAGCAACACTCTTATTTTGACCTCAAAAATTAATCTAATGATGAGCCACACAGACAAATGTTGGCCAGATCATTCAGTCACTGCTCTCTTCAGAGACAGCAATGTTAAGAACTGCTTCTCTGGTTACTCAAAGCTGAGTTTCTCTTCCTTCAGGCAGGTCATATTTTTTCCTCACTGCTGATCTGGTTAGCCCCTAGTGCTCTGTGTATGCTGCCCACAGTTACTGCATTTACCTCCAGAGAAGGGAGTGTGTGTGGCGGGGAAGGACAGGATCCTTCTGCAATGAAGGAATTATCCAATTGCTTTGTCCTCTGAGGAGCTGTAGACAGTGAAAAGAGAAAGAGGATAGCTGATATTGGACTTTAAAACAAAGAAAAAACCTGAAAACCTAAAACCCTGACAACTCATTCTGAGCTTGAAAATCTTAGTACTCTTCTCCTGATGGGAGACACCCAGAAGGAGATCCCAGAGGACTCTGTGACTCCATGAGCAGGGGTAATTGCAGGTGTGCAGAACATGCCTGGAGCGGGCATCAGAGGCAGGCAGGTCCTGAAAATCAGGTGGGGCTGGGAAGGCTGAGAGCAGGAGAACGACAAAGTAGAGTGGTGCTCTGCAAAACACCCTTTGACAAAATGTGTCGATCACACCTGGCTGCATGGATTAATCTGAATGCCTCTGGCTGGGACTTCAGCATGAGTCAACCAGTTACTCATGAATGCTCTAATCAACAGGTTATAATACAAAAGGAGCCTAAATCCTCACGTATTAAAAAAAAAGTCGAGGCTGTCTTCTGCAGAGAAAGCCTAAACATCCCGCTCTAAGAGGCGTTTCCAAGTTCTGCATCTTCAATTCAGACCTGTGTCTCCAACACTGAGAAGTGACGGTGGTTAGCCAGGTCATGTTGCTTCCTTCCTGGCTAATTCTGAGTCCTGGAATGATGAATGGGACTGACCTTTGGTGGGTCCACGCTTAAAGCAGAATGCCTTAAGCCTCATTCTGCACCAAACTCTCCTCTTCCCTGTAAGAGTGGGGCATAAACCCAGCAAGGAAACCACACTCTGCTCTGACAGACATACACAAAGTATTCCTAAAGTGAAATTATTATGGTGGTTTGTTTTATGGTGTCTTTGGCTGGTTTGGTATTTTTGTGCTGGATACACCATGCAGACAGGAGATTATGTGCTAGGCACCTCCTCCCCAGTCAGTCAGGTGGAGTATTTTGTTGCAGCATGCCTGTCTGATCCCTGGCCTGAGGTTTTCTTTAATGCCAAGGGGAGGACTGAAGAATAGGATGGGGAGGAGCACACCTTGCTCCTATCCCCACTGGGAATTGGGGTCTGGCAGAGGCATGCACCTGGGCACAGGAGCCAGGGAGCACCTCTGGGCTCAGCAGCACAGGCATTTTGTGTCAGGAAGGGCTTTGTGTCAGGAAGGACTGCAGTGAGCAAGGCAGCTCCTGCCATGCAACTTCACTTCTTCCTTAATGGTGAGTGTTTGGCTTTGAAGCTCTAGTCTCCCCTGATCAGTTTACTCCATAAATTAATGTGTTAATTGTACACACAGTGTTGTCTATTAGGGAGGTGTGTGTTTGATAGCCTCCAGCTGTGAGTTTGCAGAGATCCTGTTGTAGAAATCATTACAAGGAGCAGTTTTCACAACCTTTTTAATGCACTCTTAAAAGTAACAGTTACAGGGGCTTTAACGTATGCAGCTGAAACATGTTTGGAGAACAGCTCATTCAGCAGCTCCAGTGTTAACTTGATGTTAGATCAGATTGCATGATGCCAAATTAGCTGTGCACCACATATCATCCCACTAACATCGTAAGAGCTTCTCTTTTTCTTAAAAAAAAAACAAGGCAAAAAAACACAACCATTTTTAAAGCTCGTACTTCAGAAATTCTTTTGTAACAGGTTCCATCTGTTCTTAATTTCTTTCCTAAACAGGCAGGCTAGAAAGCAAACCCTTTACTCACATCGACTCCTTGTTTGAGTCACGGCTCACAAAAGTGTGCAGGCGCTCTGATCCCAAGATAGAGGCAAGTGCATGTTATATGTTTACAACAAATCTCTTTGACCTCTCAAATGCAGCAGGCACTACTGTTAATATACCAAACTCTGTGTATCACACAGGCCGAGCCACAACAGATGTATTTTAATGTTTTGGGTTTTTAATTTGTCACCTTTCTCTCTTTGGACATTCATTCTTAAACCTATAAAAATAAGTAAATATAAATTTGTTTCTTTTAATGATAGGAACTAAAGTCCAGCTGATATTGGGAATAGAGGTCTACTGTCAAAAACTACAGTTTCACAATCTGTCAAATGATTGTTACTAAGGTGCTGCAAAGTGTTCAGACATCAGGAGGTTTGAGAGGGTCTGCACAGACATTCACACCCACCACCAAAGTATGCAACCCGAGCAACTGATAATTAATTGTCCCCACTACAAGCAGATGTATTTGTGAGGGAGCAACAAGCAGCTCAATGCAGTTAAAAAATCACTTGCACATTCAGCTGGACCTGTGTTCCAGTGGTTGTGGCTAGAAGAAGTTTGTCAGGGAAGCAGAAACAATCCACTTTTCTTTCCCTTTTTACAGTAATTTGCTCTCGCCAAACCTGGAAGGGCTTGGGGTGGAGGGTGAGACCAGAGAGGAAGCAAAGCATTGGAAGGTGAGAAAATAATGCAGTGGAAGTTAAAGCAGCTTGACCCAAGGAGACACTGACCTATGTAATGTAAATGGGAAAACTTGAAGAAAGAAATGGTTTGCAGACAAATAATTGGAGAAGGTTGACCTTGATACTGAAAGGGGAGGGGTGGAGAGGGAGAGAGGGAGAAAAAGAGGAAGAGAGAAATGAAGACCTGTGTAATGTAAACCAAAAATACTTCAGTAAAAGCATTTACAGACCAGTTGGAGCCCAGAGAACATACTCCTGTCATCTAGCCCCAGAAAGTTTCAATATGCAATTTTCCCAAGTAATCTAAAGTGCTGCTTGTTTCAAGAAAAGAAAAACCACCTTTACAAGAGTCTGCCATTTGCTATTTAAATTGTATAGAGAAGTTTCATGTGGTAGGTCACAGGTATGCTGCCCTACTGCACCAATCCTTTCCAACAGGCAGCCTGCTTAATGCATGCTGCTATCAGGCTTTTCCTGAATTTACTGGGGGCCTTCACTGATGTAGTAATACAGTAGGTTCTAAAATGCTTGAAAAATAAGACAAAGATTAAGATTAAACAAAACATTTTTCTTGGTGATAAATTTAAGCAAATTGAATCTAATTGCTCAATTTTATTCCAAGACAGAGCCTGTGCTGACCTTAGACTCAAATATTCTTCCTGTCTTTTGCAAGCCTGAATACATGACATCATTTGGACAATTTGCACATATTTATACAATTTGTCATCATTCTGTCTTTACAGTCTGGAGAGTTACAGGATTTGCCTCTAGGCTTACTTTTCTCCCTGCACAAAATGCTTTATGAGAATCATATGCTTGCAATACTATTTTTAAAAACTGAAAAATTTAAGTAAACATTGGGAACCTACTTCATATTTAAAGCTGATATGAAGAAAATAAATTGTGAACAGAGTAACGGGGGCTGGAAAATTCTAAACACAAGCACATACTGGAGGCACAAGTGGTTTTTTTCCTTAGGCTACCTTTGACATGGGTATGTATGAACAGCATGGGCCAGGATAGTGTTTCAGAGATGGGGGTGGCATTAAATGAATTTTTTTGTGCTTTCACCAAATGTAATTAACTTCTGTACTTTATTATCATATCAGTCAGTTGCATGGATTATCAGGAAGATTAGGAAAGTGGTTGTTTGGCACACTCTCAAAACTTGGATTCTTTTGAGATGAAGGAAGGGGGAAAGATTGGCACAGTGGAGAGGAGAATCAAGAGTTTGCAAACTAAATGCTTACAGTTAAACCCTTAATAGTTGGAGCATGTGAATAAATTGTCTTTTTCAAGTGGATATGTAAACCAAGGAACAGTTCAAATGAAAATTGGCATTAATTTTTGAGAATTTAAGCCTTTAAATTGTGAGTTTTCACAGAATCATAGTATATCCTGAGTTGGAAGGGATCCAAAAGGATCACCAAGTCTAGCTCCTGGCCTTGCACAGGTCAGCCCCAAGAGTCACACCATATCCTCAAACACACACAGGTTTGAACTCTGTCAGGCTGGTCCTGTGACCACTTCCCTGGGGAGCCTGTTCCAGTGCCCAACCACCCCCTGGGTGAAGAACTTTGTTCTAGTATCCCACCTAAACCTCCCCTGACACAGCTTCAGGCCATTCCCTTGGGTCCTGTCACTGGACACCACAGAGAAGAGATCAGTGCCCACTCCTCCCCTTCCCCTCACAAGAAAGTTGTAGACTGTGATGAAGTCTCCCCTCAGTCTTTTCTTAGGTCTACCACATTCAGCTCCTAGATTTCAAATTGGAAAACCTTTTGCTTGTTTGTGGTAGTTGCTATTCCCAAAGCAGTCTTCAAAAGAGAACAGCAGAATATGTTCTTGAAAGGGCTAAGATGCTCTTTTCCTGAAACAATGATATCTGTGAACTTTAGTTTACATGTAGACTATACCTATGTTTGGCTTCTTATCAGGGCAACACTTGCCAAGGTGCCAATATTCTCTTATATCTGCTTATTTACCCTGCATCCCAAAATGCAGATCAGAGGTGATCTGTACAGCAGATTGGCTGAGTCACAATTTGAGAGTGGTAGTAAATATGAGGTTGACAGAACTCATTTGCTTTACTGTATTTTCCTTACTTCCTCAATCCTATAAAAGGATCTGGTACAATATGTTTTCCTAAAAGGTAAGGGAAAAAAAAGTGAATTTAAAAGAAGGCCAAACTCTTTCTAATTTCTCTAAAGTAATATTTTTTCCATTTTGAATCAGCATTTTCTTTTGAACTTCACTTCATAATTTTAGAATAGTTATAATTAATGCATGACTAAAAAGAATTATCATCTCAGGTTGAATGAAATTTTTTGTTCAAATAACATTTTTTCAGCATTATGGCTGGACCATCACATTAAGAAAATCTGCAGTGTGTGCAGCTAGTAAGACCTTTCTTCCACAGTAAGAAACAGGCTTGGTCATTGATTTCAGCTAGCATAAAATGAAGTCCTGATCGATTCACACCAACAGCTTTTAACTTTCAGAGGGGGCTCACATTTGAACAATAGACTGAAAGTGAGTGATCCATAAACCTGGTAAACAACACTTTATTGCTCTTGTAACTCAGTAGATGTGCATTGAGCTTTATAGACAAAAGCAAACCTTCTAAGTTATTATGGACAAATAGAGAGGAGACAAACAGCAGACTCAGAAAGGTGAGGATGGATGAAGATGGTAACCATCATTTGAAGTATATTTCCAGTGGGTAATTGGAAGCAGGGGTCAGACATTCTGGCTTCTTGAAACAATCACTTTTTTAGGGAAGTTAGAGGAATAAAGATGGAAGGCCTTAGTGAAAGCAGAAAGGGATGAAATCAGAAAGACAAACACAGAACCTTGCTTTTGGGGCATGCATTTTGGGCCCAGTGATAGATGCGGGGAAAGAGGTATGGTAGGTGTGTAAAGCATCAGGACACGGTAGTTTAGGCTGAAGAACTTTTTTCTGACCTTGTAAGTGAAAACAAACCTGAAAAGATACTTTAAAAGGTCCTTGGGACTGAAGCCATGCCACAATTTTGCAGAAAGACTCAGTTAATTAAAACCTGGAAAACAAAACACAGCTATTAATTCATTAAATGGTCCTGTGGGGTAACAAGCTGCTAATGCAGCTTGTGCAGACCCTGTGCCACTTGCTACTTGTGACAGCAGATCCTGTAGGCAGCGATGAGGCAAGACTTTTGCCTATGCTTACCTTTATTCACTGCCACTAAATCTTTTCACAATCAGGGTCTAAGCATCTGTCAATAAGTCCTGACCACACAGGCACTTGACTTGTAATCTGATTTCTATTCAGTATGCACACAGGTTATCAATGCACATATTTGGTGCCCTTCATTAGTTTAGTGTGCTATCTTTAGAGAAAAGTCAATGGCCTGCCCATCTCAATGGATACTCCAGAATAAATTTGTGAACTAACTACAAAAGAGTACATAAAACCAGATGAGGCATGACAGAATTAAAGTCTTTGAGTCAGAGGCTCAGCTGTGGCAAGCAGCCAGCTGTGCCACTGCCAGTTAGGCCATGAGTATTACCATTACAATTATATCGAAGGGAAATGACTTCATGCACAGGGTATGGCTTGAATATTAAAAATTCCTTGAGCGAAATGAAAGGCACATTACAGTATGATAGAAAAAGAGTGCAAACATGTTTCATTTTATTTCAACACTACGCTCCAGCAGATGCACTGGTAAGCAAAGGAAATTGCTAGGTCTCAGTTTCATGTTCCAGGGCTTTACTGATTGGAGGACAGATTTACAGCACATGTAAGAAACAATTAGAATAGGGACTCCACCAACAACAAAGCGAGGGAATAAATTCCGATAATGAGACGGGAAAAGTACAAGGTAGAAATGATCTATGTGCCTGCATTCGAGGTATAAAATGTCAAAAAGCCCTGTGTCAGCATGAATTGCACTAGGCAACAGATGGTGTACAGATTACACTCTCTCTCCTCCTCTTTCTCCCGGCGTCTCTTTCTTTTATAGGTTTCTTTCCAAAAAAACTACAGATTTCCCCCAAACACTCTGCTATTTATTGGCTGTCAACTGAATAACCATAAATGTTTGGTGGGAGATTGTTGGGGAAAGAAAGAAGGAAGGGAACAGACAGGACAAACTTTAAAGTTTTCCAAGTTACACTGCACAAACAGGAGATCCACTCTTTATATTCTGAATAGTTGCTTTCGGTTAAATTGTTTAGGCTGAAAATTTTATTTTTTTCTTTCCCATTCTGGAGACAGTAACTAAGTGTCATGCAAAAAAGAAAGAGAGGTGCCTGCAGAGTAAAAACTCTGCAGTGCTGAAGTCGTGTCTGATATCACAGCAATGAAATGGACCTCAAAGCAACTTGTTGCTTCATCTTAGTGTCTATTTACATTGCATAGGCAGAGTTCCTGAATCATGAAAAGGTCTCATTTTGTGAGAAAAACTCATGAGCCATGGAGGGATCTGATATTTGTTGCATGCTTTCACCTTGGTGAATCATAAACCACAACAGTTTACGGCTATAAACCAACAAACACTGCAGAAGCCTTATGAGTAGTGACTATTTTATCTGTTTCCAAAATGCAGCCACTTTGTGTGTGAAATTGTGATACAGCAGTTTAGGGCAAATGAAAACAATAATATGGGAATGCCAGTCACATTAGGCATTTTATACTCAGAAGGACAAGAAACTTGAGATTTTACAGTTGTTGTTGTTGCATTTCTAACATGGTACCCATTCTTCTGTTTTTAACAATACAGTTTTGTTTTCGCAGGGGCTAAATACTCTGGAAGAACAAAATGAAAATAGTCCTCTGGATGACATTTGTCTAATTTTCCACTTCTAAGTTTGAAATATTTTAGATGCCATTTATTCAGAATACTAAACCAATTGCTACTTTTTTTTCTCCTTTAATTCTCACAGTGTATTTTATGGATAGAAAACTGCTAGGCTTTGGACAATCTGAGTGGCCAACATTTATTTTAAAGTTCAAAGCTTCACTGTATTTTTTTGATACTATGCCTTGCACTTCCCACCCAGATCAATGCAATCTATTTAAAGCAGACTGGTTTTCTAAACTGCTTGACCAGAAAAACACTAGAGATGCAGATTAACCAAAGAAGCAAGGGAGGGTTTTAACCAGAAGTTATGACTCCATTCATAGCCCATTAACACCTGATGAGGTGGCCCACACTCCTCTGCTTTGTGGCACTGCTGCAGCTATGTGTTAGCCTCACCCATCACATCCTGCCCCTGGGTCCTGCCCATGCTCCTGCTGCTAAGTCCCACTGGCCCCATCTGGCAGTAAAAGGTTATGATTAGAGGTATTTTGTGAAGTAGGAACCAGGGATGCTATAAGGGGCAGTCATTTCTGAGATACTACTTTTGATAGGTACTTTACCATCAAGCAAGGAAATGTGCCCAAAGGCAAAAAACTCGCAGCTGAGCTCTGAGGTTAGGGCAGTTACAGAAATATCTTCAATCAGAAAGGATAGTTTCAGTGTCAGGCTTAGGGTGGAAGCAGAGTGAGTATCAAAATCCACTGGAAAGGAGAATATGAGTTGTCTGGCCTTGTGTATTACATGTAGTGGACCTAGAAACTCGGTATGTGCTTTCAGTTTGTAGATACAACCCACCTCATTTAATTTACCTGTGGAGCAGGGTGACAACTGTCACATGTTGACTCTGACTGAAAACTTGCTGACTGAGTGCTGTGTCTATGGATCATCACTCTCCCTCACCTCTGCAGCAGTTCAGAGAACTCCCCCCTCATTGTGGGGTTTCCTGAATGCCCACTTCTGAGGGAACCTGCCAAGAGAGAGAGATGTAGCAGTTTTGATCTGCCTTTGCCTTGTGGGGATTATATGGAAGTCATGTCCTCACAAAAGCAGGAGGATGTGTGCCATCTCTAGTGTGTCTCAGAAGGATCAGCAAAGGAGTAGCTATTCTCCCACAATCTCCAATCACACAGGGCTTTTGCACTCAAGAGATTTTAAAGAGGCTGACATTTCATAGTGGGAAAGGGAAACATTTAAATAATTTTTCTTCTAAAGATAAGTGTATCAGAATGCACACCAATATCCAGACCTATATGGATGTCAGTCTTGCTCAGACAGAAATAGTATTTCTTAAGGCACCAGGAAATGATGAAAAAAAACTATCATAAAAATGCCTGTGTTGTTATTGAAATGAGGAATTCTGATGAGATGGAAAGAGGACTGAGCAGTCAGAGGAACATCTACAAGTGGCTGACAAAAAGAATCCTAGCGAGGAATTATATTAAAGACTGAAGACTGAGACTACTGGACATCTCATTACAAAACATGAGCAAAGAGTTTTCTAAATACACAAAGATTTTCCTCATTTCACATCTTAGTGAGAGAGACATTTAGTGCCCGATCATACTGTTGAGAGTTAAAAGTTCCATATTTTCAAGTTGTAAAAGTGGCTACAGCTTCACAGTCTGCAGCCAGAGGCTCCAGAGCATGAGTATGTTATTTCTTTCCATTTCTCCTGTCTCAGGATCCTGAATTAATTTCTAGAACTTAATTAAAACTTCAGAATACCTCTGTAGTATAGATATTCTAATCACTTCCCCATTATACAGATTGTGAACAGAAAGAGAATGAGATTTTTAAAAATCCTTAGCATTAAGCTAATTGATTCCTTTGAAGTCACTAGAAATATTACAAAGAGCATGAAAGCCAACAGAGTTAAGCCAGCTCTAAGTGCCAGATTTTCAGAGATCTTATTAGAACTGCCTAAAAAAATAAAAATTCCCTTTGCTTAGGAAACTCTGAAGTTTATTTTTTATATCAAATCAAAACACAGATTCAAAATTTCTCCTAGAACTAAAATTTCAGTCTGGAAGCACCAATGTATTAAATTTTCAGGTTGGTAACATAATTATGTTTGTTGTCTAGCTTTTTATATAATTGAATATGTAATAAATTTTCAAAATGAAATATAAGAAAACAGTAAAGTTATACTTTTCCCTTTATTTGTATGAAATAATGTCTACTTTAATGAGATAAGTTCAATCCAATTTAGTTTGACTTTCAGTTGTAGGAAATGTCATACACTTTGCCACATCTCTGTGAAATGCTTTGAATCTGAGAAAAAATGCCTTTTCAAATGGAAAACCATTTCACCTAAAGTGTTTAACCATTTCTGGCACTTAGTTCCTAAAACATGAAAATGAGTTGCCTTGGAGGATCTTCATAAGTACCTGAACTGGCAAGATATGTGTCATTAAATGAACTGTATGCTTGTTTATATCTTCAGATTTCTAAAGAACTTTATAAAATATAGCCCTCATGTTCTTGAAAATCCCACCCAGCCCCACCTTACTTCAGGCCACTGAACAGGTAGGTGCTGGTGCCAGTGAAACATGATGCAAAAATCTTAACCATAACAGCAAGTGTAGCTGTCCTTCCTTCTACAATTAGATAAAAGGAGATACTATGGGATTTGTGTAGAAGGCAGGAAAATAGACTAAAAAGAGAGACAGACACATTAGTTCCATCCTGATTTTATACTCTTTCAGCTCACAGTGGAAAGAGAGGTATATTTTTCCTATGGAGCCAGCAGTCTGTGCAGGTAGCAGTTCTCCTACTGCTTTTGTGTTACGACAGGACTGCTCCATTTCATTTGCACTGACCTAGATACTATGGTGGTCATGCCAGGAACTCTTGAACTAGAATCTGTGTTTGAGTATTGCTTTCTTCTTTTTTTTTTTCAGGGTTAAATCTTGTGAACTTCTCTCCTTTGCCTCAATTTCTCTAAAAAGAAAGTATATACCCTGTAGAGAAGATGTGAATACAAATAAATGAATATCAATTAACATACATTGCAGAGGAAACCCTTAGTATTTAGTAGCAGATTGATCAGTTTTACTTTTTGGATCACTTTCTAATTTTAACCTCAGTTTACATTAGAATCCCCATGCAAATCACTTTGTTTTTCAGTTCCAAATATACATATTCGTCATCAATTACTTGACATTGTATATTTTCAAGCCTATGATAAGTTCAAAGTTTCTTTAAAGAGAAATAGATGGATGTTATTCTTTTACCCATTGACCCCTGGATCAATTGAAGTGAAATTCTCAAGGCAGTCCAGTTACAGATGCACATGCATTTCTTATGAAAGATTGTATTAGAATTGCTGTTTAAGTAGATATAATTATATGTTCAAAGGAAAACTTCTCGCACTGAGGTGAATGTTCATGCTCTAAGACAGAGCTGTCTCAGAGTGCTTTGTATCAATAGGGACAGGAGGATCATCAACTCCCAGAATTAAACCTGTTTATCTGAAAAAGATCTCAACATCAACATTTCTAGTCCAAGAAATAGGCAAAATTAATGGCAAGTTTTCAAGTCAAAACAAAAACCAACCCAGCTAAAACTGTCAGTGTCAAGCTGTGAAAAAGTTCATGAAAAAAACTGTGATCTGCATCATTAGTTTTTGTGAGGAAGTCTCTTTTTTAATAGTTTGTACACTTAAAAACTGATCAAATGTAAATGCAGCAGTGGGTTGGGAGCTGCTTTGAGGAAACTGCAAATGTAACTGATAATTTTGATTCTAGCATGAACTTATGCACTATGGATTCAAATTATATTTTTGTGCCATTACACTGCTTTATTGTTTTTTTCCCCTCTGTTTCACTTTTTCTTCGATGTAGAAAATCAACAAAAACTAGAGATGTATAAACGATGGGCAATGTCAGAAAGAAGACAGTGACATTAGTTCAGTTAGGAAAAAAATGTGGTAAAAATAATCCCCACCTCTCTTTGCTTATTTTTGTTAACTTATTTTGGTTGTGAAAGAAGTTAGCATGACTGTTGGACCTGGTCATTAAAAATAGAGGTTACATTAAGAAGAAAGGATGGCAAAATGTACGAAACAGACATATAAGATTGGATAACATGAATACACAACCCATGTCATTAGGCAACAACCCAAAATGAGGACTCTGAAAAATTACTTCATGGAGGTCTGTGCAATAATATGAACCAACAGGGTGAACGACTGGTTCTAGGCTTTGAGGAATGCCGAGGACATGGCCTAAATCAACATGAGTAGGGATGGTATAGGTGTGTGATTAGGTGATAGGGCTCAACGATTTGGTATATTAAGTTCCTCTGACTTCTCCCCCAAAATTCTGTAAAAATTCTCTTCTGTTCTGATTCGAATACCTCCTGTTCTGCAACCACATGCTGGCTTTTACTTGCTTCCCACTCTGTCACCAAACTCTTCAGCCTCCAACTCTGCAAATTCTGCGGCTGTGGATGACTTTCATCTCCGGGCTGAAGTTAACTCCTCACACAGAGCAGGAGCAGAGGCAGTACAGGTTGCACCACCACGGGACACCCTGAAAAATGGTGCCTGGCTGCACCAGAGTGCACAAAAATGCTTGTCATGCCATGTGCTGCTAACAGGATTCCATGGAAGCCCTTCACACTCTCTGTTTTCCTGACAGTACACCTGCATCTGTGAAACACATTTCTTCCATTGCCAATACTCCTGCAAAATGTATTTTCCCACGACTGCCAAAAAAAGTACAAACAAACAAACAAACAAAATACCAAAAAAAACCACCAAAAAAACAAACAAAAAGGAAGAAGGAAATATTTTTAAAATACATTTTTTTCACAATTGTCACCAAGAAAATTCATATACTTACCTGGACAGTATGTCTCTGGAAAGGGAGTTTTCTTCTGTGAATTCCACCCTCCTGTTCACAGCACCAATGCTTCAATGAGTTTATTACAATATCAGTAATGCATTAATAATTTCAGGATTCAGAAGAAAACATGCTACAAAAAGTGGTCTATTATGTAACTTGTTTTTAAAGTTTCTTTCATTTTTCATAAAAGAATTTATCCAACAGTGCTAGTTAACAATGCCACTCTTTAAGTCTCTGCAGTTTGTTTCTTCTCTGAGACACAGATCAAACAAATAGTGCTGTTTATTTTTTCTTGAAGTAGTAAATAATACCTCTGTTACAAAGGCACATGACAGCTGATGTGTGATCATCAGGCTGCAGTCTCTCTTGCTGAATCTATGGTAGTGCTGATAGTGTTGCAGCCTCTCCTTTAACTTTAAAAGCCTGTCTTTCAAAAATATTTTACTGCAGGCATAAATGCAGGGTGTTGCTGTCCTAGTTTGTACAACTTGTGAAGTAAGCCTGAATTTAAATCATTAGCAACCTACATTTTTTAATAGTGGACATTTGGCTGATGCCAAAATTACTTCCTTTGAGTTTCTGACAGGAGATTCACTCAACCTGATGCAGCCAAGTATGGGAAAGCTGTGTGGTTCCCTGCCAGAGCTGTCACTGACAGCACTACTGCTGAGCTCGCTGCACACCAGGTCTGCATAAGCTAAGAGCAGGGCACCCAAGGAGGTGAAATCCTGACTATTGATCAGGACATGAAGATTCAGCAAGGGATGCTTGCTCCCCTTTGTTGCCAACTGTTCTGAAGAGTTATTAAAAGTTCTCTGTAATGTTCCACGGGAACCAGTATAAATGCCTATGTAAATACAAGTGTGCATGTGTTTTTTGGCATGACTCTTTACCTGCTCTTACTAAGAGCTGTGTTTCTGAGCACATCAAGTCAACTGGAGACCCCGTGGCCAATGACTGCCATGCAAGTATGTCCACAAGAGGTGAACTTTTCGTAACACTTACATGACAATGATTATATGAAGCCTTGAACATGCTGTTTTGTGATTCAGTGATAGGTTCCACAAAAAAGTCTCTTTCAAGGATGCCTTGATTTTTAAATGGTCGAGTCCTTTAAAACAGAATAGAACAGGTATTTCAACACTCTAAAGAGAAAAAAATCTGAAATAATCTAATTCAGCTCTACAGACATTAATGCTATTTGTAGACTCACACTCTTCCAAGCTTTGTTTGTTTGAAGGAGTAGATGATAAAAGACATTAGAATGCAGGTGAGCTTCCACTAAGGGAAAATTATTTCTGGAAAAAAACCTCCTACATTTGTTTGCACACTCACAGATACAGATGGGGTATAGCATTATGCCATATGGAAGATAACCTAAAATATTAAAATACATTAATTCTCTTGCCCTGAAGGCCTGCTGGCTGATTACAGACAACTCATTGGGGGTTTACACTCCAGTAAATTCACTTAGTTTCATAACATAGGTATTTGCTGGTGCTGTGATACACTGTAGGGCAATGAGCCTATTGATCTGCTGTTATTAGATGTGTTAAAGCTCTGAAACATATTTAAGAAATGAAGTAATTAAATTCTAAAATTTTTCAAAAAGTTAAATATTATAAAGCTGCAGTGGTGCAGCAGAAAGTTTGGCACAATGTTGTCCTATTTCTCTAGCAGTTTCAGATATTTTTTGTTCTGAATTTCCTTGCAGACCAGAGTGCTTGTTGCTACATCTCTTTTTGTTGCACCCATGTGCTTGTGTACTGCAGTATTACGGCATCATGACAGCAAAAGGGGACGTTCAGCCTTTTCCAGCCAGGTTCCAACCCTTCTAGCTGCCTCCTACCTGTGACTGTAACTTAGATTTGTTGAACTGGTACTTAACAATGGTCAGAGGAGGCTGTAAATCCCACTCTGGTGATGTTCCTTTACTCACTGCTGGTCTGAAGCAGCTGCATGAATTTTGGGTCCCTTGAGGTATATCAACTTCAATGAGGATAAGATAACTGAGTCCTTTCTGCTGTAGGGAGATACCACTCACAGGAGGACAATAAATTAGCAAAAATCATCCGCATTTTTAGTGAGAAAATACAAAAAAAAAATAGAACAGAATGTTACCACGAGCAGAAACAAACACTCTGTTGGATGAAGCTACTGGTGCTGAATTGCCTACCTAGCTGTTTCTGAACATAAACACACTAGTAAATGAAATTTCAGCTGCCATGATGCCTGTATGTGCTAGTAAAAACAGAATGCAGGGGAACTGTAGTCACATAAAGCAACTTCGCTACAGATACAGTGGGCCAGATCTTCTGTAAATCACTTTAGTCTGACCAAGTGTCTTGCAGTTATCATGGTTCAGCCTAAGGAAACTTCTGACTGAAACACAGAAGTTTCACTTCAGGCCTGTGTTTCATGTTCTTATAAAACACAGTGTATCGGTAAACAGTGAGATAATCTATTCTTCATACACCATCTTTCAGAAGACAGCCAAGCAGCCTTCTTTTGCTGTTAGCCTTTGCTATTTCAGCAAATTGATTTTTTTTTCCCATGCACTCTTTCATTTCTGGACTGCTTGGGCCCAACCAAATTTCTTTGGAAGTCAGTGGAAGGATCTAATGTCAGTGGGAGCTACCTGAGGCCACTGAGGCTAATTTCCCCCTTTGGGAAATAAAAACCCCCAAAACAAACCAACAAAATAAAAACACCAAAGAGAAATTCTGTTTTCATTGTCAACTCTTGATAGATTTATCCTGAAGAAGAATTAAAGTATAATTAGATCTTGGCCACTACCCATTTCTAATCTCTTCCTTAGCTTTGCCAAATGTTCACCAGAGGTAGCCTGGCCTCGCATTTTGTCTTCATATGTACATGCTAGTCTGATGGCTGAGCATCCTTCCCTCGCCTAAGTCTCCATCCACCTGGTTTGCATTTGGGCAGGGCTGACACAGCAATCAAGGTTATCACTCCTGCCTGCTGCTCTCTGCTTCCTCTGCCACAGCCTTGTGGTCCCCCAGCGCTCTTCCCTTGGTTGCTCACTGCTGATGTTCCCACGCTGACAGGCCCTGCTGTTCAAACAGCTGTATCCACATCAGCACTTCACAGACACTCATCCGGAGGGTGCCAAGCTGGTGCCACCGTCCACATCCAGGAGGGGCTGCATGGGGATGGCAAGGGCTCTTCCTGGTTAATGGGGGGATGATGGATGAGCTGAGCAGCCTGGGGTCTCGCTGGCAGCACCCATCCCCTGCCTGGCAGCACTGGCATCTCCCTGCCGCTTCAGACCAGGTGTGTATCACCCTTTTCATCAATGGCACTGTTGCAGTGAGTCTGGGATGAGTGTGTTCAGCCCACGGAGAAGGGTCACCTGCACTTGCCAGAAATTCAGCAGATGACATCAGAAGGATGGTTCTACTCTAACTAATTGCTTTTCTTCCACTGTTGTTGATAATCCAGCACTTGAATACCTGCTGTTTAAGATGGCATTAAGCATGGTGTAATATTTATCCCTGTACAATTATTTTTGATCAAATTATTCTTTTTATTCAAGCGATTTTTTTCCTGGTGAGTGACTGTCAACTACTTGCATTAGCTAATCCACAGAAGACAGCCAAGAAATGTCATGGCATTTGTCATCACTGCATTTATGTGAGTCACTTCTTCCTGGATCTCAGTTTCTTTATTTTCTAAAGTAGAAATAGATGATCAGTGCTTATTTCTTGGGAAGCAGCCTAAAAATCTTCAGGTATAATATTTCCTAACTACCCATATATCATCATTAGTTGCTACTTTATTAATTTCCACATTTACCACATGACCTTGTCTTGGTAACCATCTCATTTCTAATGACTGACCTTTGTACGTACTCATTGCATGGCATTATAACACACAACCTACCCAAAGAGTATGCAAGTCCTATTTCACAAATCAGATATCCACAGATATCTACTGTAAGGTAGGATCTGCTACCCAAGTTTTAAAGCACTGCAGTGTCTTAAAAATAAAGATTACAGTCACTTCACACACTGTCAAGAAAACTACTCTCTTTTAGATAGCAAGGCACACAGCTAGTGTTCAGCTGAAGCAGTGTAATAAAAAAGAATCCCCAGAACCGCTAAACAGGCTAAGCTGTAAGATCAAGAGATTTTTAATTTTTCTGTGTAAAAACTTTTCCAGCCTCTCAAGTACGGCATTTCTGGTTTCATCAGAAATATTTTCCTGAGTATAATGTCATTTACACTATGGCTCTAGATCTGCAGCCGTAAATCTTTAGGTTAGACTGGTGAACTCTTTCCTACAGCTGACTTGACACTGTGGTAGAGAAAAGGTAGGCAGCAAAAAAAAGGAAGTTTTACATTTTACCCTGAAAACAGTTATTCTTCCCTTGTAAAACTGTAAAATTTCTCCTATAAATCAAATATATTGATTTATTTTTAAAGAAAAAAAATTCCCTTGAAGTAAAAGCTTTTAAATAAAGCTTTTATTAAAAAAAAAAAAAAGGGAAAAGTAGTAGTCCACTAAAATGTGTGGGAAACTATTTCAGCCAACTGTTGTTTTACAGATCCTAACCTTAAGGCCACATCAGCCTTGAAGTTCTGCTGCACAGCTTAAGTGTGTTTTGGAAAAACTGGATCAAAATCAGTGTGCCTCTGATGTAAAATGTTAAAAATCCTTTAAAAGAAAAAGACTTCTAAATCCTAAGGTATGAGAACATCTTTAATACATACATCCATCACCCTGCGCATTTCAGATAATTTAAGACTTTTAAAATTAAATGTGATTTCCTTGTGAGTGCCATCTTTTTTGCACTTTGGTGGAGAAAGAAAACTTCAGAATCTGCAGGTGCAGTTGTGGAAACCCTTCTTACACTGAGTAGTACCTTTTGCTGAGTGTTGTCCTACAGCCCCTTCTAGGTATAGCTGTAACATATGTTGAAGAGCAGCATCCTAAATGATTAATATTAATCTCGAGACAAAAAGCAGACCCATTTGAAGTGGTCCTAAATTTTCTCATTGCATTTTGTCCCTGGGACAGAATATGGCTATTGCATCTTTCAGGTATTTGATTCCACTCACCCTTCTTCATCCCACCTTTCTAGATATGTTTTAAGTCCAGAGTTTGAAGATATTCTTCAGCCTTCTCCTAGTGAAAACGACTGGATGAAAATCCTTTCAAAGGCTTCTACCTCTTCCCTTAATCACACGAGGCGTGGTTGGTAAGTGATGTAAGGCTTGCCTTTCCCTAGGGACTGAGCACTCAAAGCTCCTCCTGATTGCTTGGGGAACAAGAGAGCCAGAGGGGATCCTAAATCAAACCCTGTCTCTCGCTCACCAATGCACCGATTGCTGCGACAACTCGCTTTCATTAGGAATGTTTTCTTCAATTAAGGGAGGCGTTGTCAAGTATTCTACTTTTAGAGTGCTTAATTTGTTATTTTTTACTGGTAGAATTTGTAATGCCATCTCAGAGTCCATGGCATCTTCTGGGACAATATATTGTCTGCTCCTGTGCCACGACATATCACCATAAAACACAGGGCTCTAAGAGCCTATAATAATTTATGAGAGTACATTAGGTACCCATGTATAATTTATCAAATGGGCATTATGGAGGCAGGACTATGCCTGACTGACAAAGGTTACCTCTGTACGGGTGTCTCGTGTAACCACACGGGGAAGAATCCAGTTGCTGATGTTCACTGAATTACAACAAAGGTTTTACTCCACAAACTGGGCACTCCAAGAAGTGAAGTTGAGAAGCATGAAAGCAATCCTTGATCTTAGTGCTTTGACTCCAAACTGATACTCTCTACAAGATTCAGGCAAGGGTTTCAATACACATGAAAACTGGAGGAAGCTAAGTTTTTCAGGGAAGAGTGATATGAAGGCCATTAGAACTTGAGCCAGGATCTAGAGCAGATTTAGCAAAAAAACCTGTGAGACACATTCAAAATTCATTCAAAACTGAAGTAAGGGACCTGTTGAAAATTTGAGATTCCCATTTACTAGGACCTGCTAGGCCTACAGTAACAGCTTAAACATGCTTAAACAGCTTAAACAGAGCTTTTTGGGCTGGGCACTCTTCTACTCAATTATGCTTCTGCTGAAATGAATATGAATTGACTCATCTTGGAGAAAATCTCAAACGCCATTGAGTTTGATTCAAAATAAAGGTCTGGATGTTATTCACACTGTATGTTTATTTTCTAGACAGAGAAGTCTGAATAGAGCCCTGAGCAAAGCCTGTGCACCATGGTGCAGTACACTTGGCCATATACATGATGATATACTTTTCAGAACAAACTGGCTACATTCTGGGTTGAGACAGCAATTTATTCACTAGCTGTGCTGCCTTAGCCTTTCTTCTGGTCCTCCTGACCTGATCCAGTGCCAGTAAAACCAATTGATCACACAGCACTGTATGTCTAACTTTTTATCCAGTCCTCAGAGAAAAGGAATTATTTACAGCCTGGAGTTACCAAGCATGGCTTCTAGTTCAAAGTTCAATGGCTTCAGCTTTCAGGTTTCTTTACTAAAATCTCTAATTTTGATATTTTTCATAATAGCAGATGGAAGCTGATAAATTCCTTTTGAACTGGATATCACACAGTAAAAAAATTGCTCGCTGCGACTCTGAACTAAATTTGTTCATTAATTCAGGACTGAAAAGATGCTAATATCCTTAGGAATATGAATTTCGTGCACTAATATTATTTTCATGGCATCAAAATTATCTTTGTCCTCTAGGGAGGCAAATAACTCTGTGGGTGGGCTCTGGTCTGGGAGTTAGGGCATTTGAGTTTTCTTGCCTTGTGAAACCAGTTGAGAAATACTTTTAATGAGTGACAATTCTCAGAGTACAGTTTTGTTTCCTTTAAAATACTGGGGGTTTTTTCCCATAAAAATACCATTCTGTTGTAAGCAAAAGCAAAACAAAAAGGGTTTATTTTTTGAAAGCTTGCATTTTACTTACCAATTTCCTTTTATTGCTTGTGGAGGAATCATCTTCCTTTCCTTGCTCCTCTTACCCTCCACATTTTGAATGATGTTACCTTATTACTTCTTTTCGATAATTTCTACCAAATATTCTTCTATCTACCTACAAGTACACAGACATGCCATCATCTGAGCCCTTCGTGATCAGACCCATCTTCCAGTTCTCTCCCTAAGGCAAGTCATCTTATCTCCATTATCTTAAGAGATGACAAGACACAGAAATCTAAGATTGCAAACTCAGACACCCCAACTCATAATAAGAATGGATGGATCAGCTAAATATTAGATTAAAATCCAGATTTGAAAGTGGCTTAGATGTGCAGAATGGGGAAAAAACCATTAAAATATTGGTGATATTTTTTCCTGCTGTTATTTTCGGTAGATTTTTGTGCCCGTCTTGAATGAAAAGCAAGAAGGTCTGGAAATGCAAATATCCCTCCAGAACTGAAATCCCACTTCTTGCACATTTATACGAATGACACATCTGTTAAAATACATATCACAAAGAGTCCAGCCTCAGTTGAATACAAATAATTAATATGAATAATAAATAGAATTTCTCTATTTCTTATATTTTAGGTCGGCTGTGTGGTCTACAAATAGAGAAAATGATCCTGGCCAAGTTCCAGCTGGCTTGTGCAGTAACACAGGTAGTCATAGGAGTTCAGATTCATAATGGTCATTGGTGGCATATTCTCCAGGAATCAAAATATGCTTTTGAAAGGAGTTTTGAAGCCCTTGTTGGAAAGCTTTAAGGAAGAAGTGAGTTTCTTAAAATAATTTAAATCAGCAAACTGAAGATTAATATCCTGGAACAAGGAGATGGTAGTTCCTTGGGATCTATCTGCAGTACATTTTCATATTTTGTCTGAGATCTATCTAAGAGATTATGAATTACACACAAAAAACATCTGGCATTTTTTACTATTTAGAGGAGAGGGGAAAAAAAGAAAGCAAGGCCTGGAAGCTGTTGCCTAGAAGTGTGTACACTTGTTTATTTTCAAAAGTTGGTTGCGGGCTTGCAGGGAACTGCAGGGTAATGGAATATTCATGAAGCAAATGCCCTTCACTTAGCAGAGGGCAAAGGAAAGCAGATTGCTAAACCCCTCAAACTTCCTGTGCAAGAAGCTCACACTACAGAATAATGAAACCTGTGTTTGCCACCCTGCAGCCCAGCAGTGCTAACCTGGCACCACCCAGCTCTTTCACCTCTCTCTTCCCTTTTGACTCCTCCTATTTTCAGGCATGGATCCCTGATGCTGCTGCACAGTGCCCCTCGGACCACAGCTGCAGCGGTGCAGACCTGCAGCACTGATCACAGCCTCGCAAGAACCCTCCTACTTTTGCCCCGGGGATAGGCTGAGAAGATGAAAAGCTGCTGCAAGCATGGTCCTCACCTGTCAATACCTGAGCAGGGGGCGGTGAGGGCCCATCACTTGCTGGCCCAGAGATGGAAGCCGGTTTTCATGTTGTTTCATGGGTTTACTTTAGGAGCACTGCAACAGCCAGAAGAAAACTTTATCTCCATTATCACCGGACACAGACAGACTTCAGGGCTCAACCAGTTGGTCTCCCACTGTACACAGGTGCCAGCCATTTTCAGCCCCGCAACCGCCGAGCATTTTGAACGCCAGAAGGATGCCCCAGCATTACAGCATCCCAACAACCGCAGCACCCCAGCGCAGGCAGGCGCACCGAGACGCCCGGGGCCGGTAGCGCTGCTTGTCGTGGCTCACAAAGCAGCGGCGGGGCAGTGCCCTGCCCTGGCCGCCCGTGGCGGCTCGGCGTGGCCAAGCGGAGCGTGTCGCTGCCGGGCACGTGGGGCGAGACTGTCGCTGCCCGGCTCGACAGATTGGTGTCAGCTGCCCGCGGCCCCGGGCCGCGCTCCCCGGGGGCCCCGCGGGCAGAGGCGGCCCGCGCACAGAACCAGCAGGCACGAAGCAGCAGGTGGCCCCCGCGGAGGTAATCAGGATCACATTCAACGGGAGAGCCGGCTCAATTTTCAGCCCCGTGTATGCCGAGGGGCCTGGAGCTGCCTTGTTAATGCTGCAGGGAACACGTGGGACACATTGACTGCATTAATTGTCCCCACTCATTCAGCAGTGGATGAATTATAATGTTACCACTCCAGGGTAAAGCAAACACCTATCATAACAATCATGTCATTAGTGTGCAGATGCCGGCTGCTCTGCTTAACCTTTTGTATCTTTTTTTTTTTTTTTTATGGCATGCAATAAGAATATTTTTTATTGTTTTTCGTATAATTGATTTTTAGGTTGCAAGAGTAAACCCTTGAAACAAACTCAGCACGTTACTCAACAGCCAGGAATAAGCGCGTGGACTGGCAAAGCACAGATTAAAGTTGCTTTAGAGAGGAACAGCAAGGCTTTAAAAGTTTATGTTTGCAGTTCGGTTTTTCCATTGCAGTATGACTGATGCATTCGTTATTCACATAGCACTGAGCTCCAGAAGGACTAAAGGTCCCTAAAAAATGTAACAGCCTTAGAAATGCTTCTAATTTAACTACAGCTACTAGCAACCAAAGATTATATATGCACACCCAGACAAATGCCACATTCTGGTTTGAAAATTTGTATCTCTGCAGAAAATCTTTTTGTTCACTGCTATGTACATGTACACACATATGGAGACACACACATAGAGATACATATATATATATGTACATATGTATGTATATGGAAATTCCTTTTTATACATGAAACTTTATGTTAACTTAATGTTAGTATGTATATTAATAATCTACATGTAAAATACTCTTTTGGCTTCAAGTTGCATTTACTCACACATGCAGCACAAAGCTTCTTTGAGTGTTCCAACATCATTATCATGCAATAAACAACCCTGAGCTGGTGCCATGTTCTCATTTGTCTTTAATCGAGCTCTATCCTGTGTTTAGTGCTATCCTTAAATGACTTTGCCAAGTGTGCTTGGAACTTCCCTCTACGTTTTCCTAAAGCACACAAGTACTCTATCAGATGTTTGCTGTAATCCCTTGCCTTGGTGATCTGCAGGCAGAGAGCCCACTCCCAGCAACCCTTGTATGTGTCATTAGTGATTGCTCATCTAAACCTCCTGAAAGCAACGCTGGGGGTTTGTGAAAGGGGTTTGCATGGTTTGGCATTTGGTCCTGACTTTGATGTCTGTTAAAACGTGCCGATTCCTCATGCTTGTGGCAGACCCTGCTGGAGCCAGCAGCTTTGTGTCACTATGTATTGCAACACCATAAAGAAGCTAACTGTTCATTCGTCTTCCATAGCTGAGCTTCAACATGCGTTCTTTGTGAAGGTGGAAAGGAGATGGTTCCCCATCTTCCCTCTTCCCTCTCCCGCCATTTCTTCATGCCCCCGTCATTGCTTAATCAACTCAGATCCCAGACTTGTAGACATTTGCCAGTCAAATGCTTGATGTTACCTCCTGCAAATAATTTCCAGAGGTTCAATGGAAATAACCACATGGTGTAAAGCCAAGCTTGCAAACTGATCTTTCAGTCATTTGCACCTCAACCATGGTGCAAGAGGTGGGAGATGTGCATGGAGAATATCAGTGCACTCTTTATACAAGTGTAGAGTTGCATTATTCATTGCTTGATACTATTATAGTGAATTGGGTTTAGAATGAGATCCAACAGTAGACACAGTGTCATAAAGCAAGATCAGGCCACAGGGGAGAAACGATAGAGTAGTACCAATAAAATTACTGATACTAAATATATGTAAAACTATAGCAAGAGTAAGTGTATGGCAGGATGAGGTTAAGGATGAGGTTAAAGTTTTATGGTTATTGTTTCGGTGTTTTTTAAAGTCATTAGATGCTGACTAATTTTGTGTAGGTGCTTGCGGTTTGTGAAATGGAGAAGCCATTTAAAATGGTTTAGTCACATTTTAGCCTTAAATGAGTATTTAATTTTTACATATGCATGTAAAACCATGTTGTTTATTGGTATTTCCACTGAAAATTGCTGTGATTCAGCTCTTTTGGATGCATTTCAAAAGTGTAAAGTGGATTTATGTTCCATAATCAGTAGAAGGTGTATTTCCCTGAAATCAAAGAAGTCATTTTTTATTATGATGGTGGATTCATGTGAGAATATAATAGCATTTTCTGGTATGCTATATTTCTATAAAACCAGAATACAGTCTTACATAGCCCTTATAATGCTATATACAAATACATTAAACAGTATAATCTTTTTTCCATACTTCCCTTTTAGATTGTTCATGAATGGGAGAATTCATCTTTCAGACTTTCATTTGCTTTATATGTGCAAGTACACACTGTCAGACTAAAACTTCTGCAGCTTCAGAAAAGTGTTTTTTATGAACAAAATAAAAACCTGCAATTGTATCCTGTGTGATCATTTTTTCCCCCACCAGATAATATTTATGGTATGTTTTTTCAAGCACACATATTTGGTCAATCAAAACCAAACAATGTTATTCAGTAGTACTTGGGTGTTTGTGCATGTATTTTCCCCCACAGTAACCTAGGCTAAAATCAGCTTTATCCAGACGTTTTTTCCCCCTAGTCTCCAAAAAAATTACTGTAAAAATGAACCCATATGAAAATGAGTTCTTGTATGTAAAATAGTTTCCCACACATTGCTGCTGCTGGATGTTTTTACTTAGCTTGCTGAAAATGGTGTGTCTGCACAAATAATGAATGTGTGCTGCCATCACAGCCGTTCTTACATTTTCCTATTTGAAAAATGTGTGTAAAGTATGGGCATGCTGTAGATCGGGAAATAAGTCCTTTCTTTTTTATTGCATAATATTCTACTGTTAATTAGTAAAACATTTGCCTGTAATTTGACCCGCTGCAATATATTGACATTTGATTACCCATTTTTGAACCTATAAGTATGTGTGTTATTTGCTAGCATATGTGCACATATTTATAGGCATTCCAACAGCATGTACCTGTGGACAGGATTGTATCTATGGACATAACAGATTGTTTGGCACACTTATGATTTATTAGATATTTTTGCTAATCCCTGGATGATAAAGAAAAATCTAACCCAAAAATGAGTCGTGTTCCAGTTTGCTATAACAGTTACTGTAAGAATATTATTCAGACATGAAAACCACTTATGGTGAAGTTTGCAAGTAAATAAGCTTATAAACTTAAATACTGAATTATACCAGCTGAGATTCTGCTCTCTAAGACATTCTTCTTTTCCTTAGTAGTCATGGATTGTTTTATACCCAAATAACTGGATAATTAAAATAGCTTATAGTTCCCCATATAATATCCATTATTCCATTAACAACACTGCTAAGAAACATAAAATTAAATTCAGGGCTGTTTTCTTAAACCCTTCATAAATATTTTAGAAGTTAATTAGGAGACTACAGGTATGAATAGACCAAGATTTATTCATAATTAAAAATCAGATATCACATGTCACCTCTTCTGATAGAGAAAAACCTTTAATTACCTGTAATTAGGCAATTGTCCCTACAGTTTGCTAAAGAGGATTGAATTGGAATGAACATGGTAAAAAAGATACTGATGTTAATAAGTTTCTTATTTTCTTTGTTCAGTTTCTTTTTTTTATGTTGGTACAGAATATGGTAGAAATAGCAAAATATGCATATCTTACTGATACATTAAATCACAGGAAATACCTTTATGTATAATTTGGTATAATTTGGCATCTGACCTTTATCTAATGCCTCAGAACCTTTCATGCCAATTATTTTGTCTTCCTTTACCAAAATGTGAACAAAAAAATGATCTCATGAATGACAATATATTCCTTCAAGAGACCTAAGCGGTATTTTTCCAAAGTTGTAATTAGCATTCCAATTTTCTCAATAGATTTTCTAAAGCCCAAATTCTAGGGGAAAATTCCTGATTCAGACAACTACCAGACACATTATTGCTCAGGTATCTGACCCTGAAGTATGGTGGTATAATATCCGTGCATAGCTAGAGCAGTTCCAAGAAGATATGAGGCTGGCAAAAATTTATAAATCTACCTTCTTTAGAGCAGGTATTTACATAAAAGTATCTTACTATAAATGGTGTAATTTCCTGCAATAGGAACATCTACATATTATGCCAAACTCAGTCAGGACTACATATGCTATTTGATAGTTAAGGCAGTTTTAGTGAAGTTTTTACATCCTGTAAAGGCTTGCACACGTGCTTTACCTGGCATACTGACTCCCTTTGGAGTCACTGGAACTTCTCACAGTGCACAAAGCTAAGTCTGCAGAAGTTGTTGCTGTGTTCAAGCCAAGGAGTTGACTCTGGAATATTCTTGCCTCTATACTAAGTGTCTTTCTAATCAGTATGATATTTTATTTTGCTTAGAAACTCCAAGCTACAAATCTACTTGGACTTGACTCACCCTCTGTGATCAGGCATGCAGCTCTTATCTCACAGACCTGCTGGCCCTTGTTCTTTTGGATTAGCCCATGGTTTGCCAAATGTTCATTCTCATGATATGACTGTGCCAGTCTTGTGCCTGCCCTCCTACACTAGATAATAAAACAAAGTATTAGTTAGTTAGGACAAAAGCATTTCAAAGTATTTCATATCCTCCAGTTAATCATCATTTTCTGCTCAGGTTCAGGTCAGCAGACATCTTTTGGAAGTTCTTCCTACATTTATCTATCTATCTATCTATCTATCTATCTATCTATCTATCTATCTATCTATCTAATCTATCTATCTATTTCTGTATCTATCAATCTACCTACGTACCTTCCTACATAACTTTTAACACATATACATATATATATATTTATATGTACACTGTTGCATATACAACTTCTGGATAATGACCCTTTATTTTGCCCTTTCTAAATAAATTTTCGCTCTTTACTTTCTTTAGGTCTCCAGGATTTATCATCTAGGCTATTGGCAATGCTCTTTATTTTCCTTATGATTTTTTGGCTGTTGGTTTATTGCCTACTTTTTTTTCCTTTTGCCCTTTGTAGCATCTGTGACTTTGATGCTTTTGTACAGCTTTTTAACGTCTGTTATTTGGATTGGCAGAGACTTTGAAATTAGGCCAGACTGGTCATCCAGAGCATAGGGTTGCACGCAGCATCAAAGGACCATACTGAATGTCATCAGTCATTTACAGCCTTGTGTTTTGAAGTCTCTAACTCTGGAGACAGGATTCTTGAAGCCTGCAGGTCACCTCTCTGTATTTGCAGTGTGTACTGCAATGTCCTTGCCTTCATTTGTCATGTTGCTTTCCAGCAGGCATTTCTTTTCACCCTTGGGCAATACAGGAATACTAAAACTTCTATTAAGGAGCAGTTGCTAAATGGCAATGCTGCCGTCCAACTGCGGGTTTCTGGGGTTGTTGAGAAAACATCTTAGATCTTTAGATTAATGATATCTGTTAGAGACAACTTTCAAAGACACTGAGAAACACATTATCAAGTTAATTTTTGAGGTGTTTCCAGCCACCTTTCCTGCTTACTATAACCCAAAGTTAGAGTTCCTTAAGATGCATCACAGCAGAATGAGAAAGGCTTAAGCATCTTTAAAGATACTTGTGATATTAATGAATTTATCTTGGCAAGGAATTCTTTTTTACTGGTGGGATATGTCTCAGCCTAATTTCAGCCATCCAACAGTGGGGTGTCCTATTTCAAATGGTCATGTAGACTCCAGTTATAGCCACTGCACTTTAGAGGCACACATGTGTTTTGGAGGCAGTTCATTCCATCTATTTTAGATGCTCATTTTGAGGATCAATTGCCCTCTACAGGTGTATTGCTCCTTGCAGTGACATTATATCTAGCCTTGGTGGCCAGCTTAGGCTGGATGCTCCATTTTCATATCGCTAAAAGTAAGTGAAATTAATTCAACTTTAGTTTTGTCGCATTTATAGAATTAAAACGATTTTACTGATAGCCTATTACATAAAATACAGGGTCAAATTCTGTATTTTTCATTTTGTTGGCAAAATCTGATCTGCATGTCCAAAGCTAAAATTCAGATTCTTAATTAGCCCTTCCTGGAAGTAATTGAAATCCAGATATAACGATAGCATCTCTAGGTAAGAGAAACAGACACTGTACTGAGCAAAAGTGAGATATGGTCCAGTGCTTGTATTGTATATAAACATGTGTGCAGAGTTATATCCTTGTAGAAATACACGGAAATACAAATTCATACACTCAGAGAGTCATAGCCCAGTTTTGCTGATAGTGTTGTCAGTTAAATGCATGTGTGCATGGTATGAGTGAATGCAAATGTCTGAACAGTGAAAAGAAATAAGGGCTGTGAAGCCATGAAATTTTACAGACCAAATATTAGTTCTCCTTTAATCAAAAAATGCCATTGATGGTCTTCCAACAGTCTAATATTCTGTATTTCACAACGTATTACAATCAGTCACAGCACACCTGTAAAAAGTTAGCCTAGGCATGAATAATTTCCTAGTGCTTTATGAACATCAAGATTGGTGAATTATAAGGCATTAAACCTTTAGCAACACTTAAGGGAGACTGACAAGAACCTGTGTATTAGTGTATGTTCTACAAGCCAAACCACTCTCCATGATATTTGAAAAGTCATGGAAGTCAGGTAAAATTCCAGATGACTGAAAAAAGGAAAACATTGTACCCATTCAAAAAGGGTGGAAAGAAGGGCCTTGGGAACTACCAACCTGTCCGCCTCACCTCTGTGTGTGCGATGATCATGGAACAGATCCTCCCAGAAGCTATGCTAAGACACATGGAGAACAGGGAGGTGATTTGAGACAGCCAGCATGGCTCCATCAAGGGCGTGTCCTATCTGACCAACCTAGTGGCCTTCTATGATGAAGTGACTACATCAGTGGACAAAGGAAGGGCTAATGATGTCATTTATCTGGTCTTCTGTGAGCCCTTTGACACAATGCCCCACAACATCCTTCTTTCTAGGTTGGAGAGAGACGGATTTGATGAGTGGACTGTTTGATGGGTAAGAAAGTGGTTGGATGGTCACATCCAGAGGGCAGGGGTCAACATCTCTGAGTCCAATGGACATCAGTGACAAGCAGTGCCCCTCGGGAGCCCATACTGGGACCAGTGTTATTTAAAATCTTCATCAATTTCATAGAAGACGGTATCAAGGGCACCCTCAGCAAATTTGTAGAAGACACTGAGCGGAGTGGTGCTGTTACCACACCTGAAGGATGGGATATCATCCAGAGGGACCAGAACAAGCTCAAGAAGTGGGTCCATGGGAATCTCATGAGGATTAACAAGGCCAAGTACAAGGCATGGCACCTGGGTAAGGGCAACCTCCAGTATCAACACAGGCTGGGGAATGGACAGATTGAGATCAGTCCTACTGAGAATGACTTGGGGTTGCTGGTGGATGAGAGACTGGATATGATCCAGCAATGTGCATTTGCATCCCTGAAAGCCAATTGCATCTCAGGCTGCATCAAAAGCAGCATGGCCGAAAGGGCAAGGGAAGGGATTCTGCCCCTCTGCTCTTCTCTGGTGAGACCCCACCCGGCCATATTTGATGGTGCTCAGAGGAACTTGGTGTAGTGGAAGGTGTCCCTGCCCACAGCAGGGGAGTTGGAACTAGATGATCTTTAAGGTCCCTTCCAACCCATGCTATTCTATGACTCTATGACTTTATAATTCTGTGATTCTATGATTCTATGATTCTATGATTCTATGATTCTATGACCTAAGCAATCTGGAGGCAAAAATGAAATCTCTAATAAAAGTTTATTTAAGGGAGAGAAAAGAAAACATGCTAGTTTTGAATGGAAAGCTCTTCTTTTGAAACCCTGAACTCATTGTCTCTGTCAGATAGGAGTCATGACTGGTTATATTACAATTAAGCTTATATAGCATTTTGGGGGACTTCACAAAAAGTTGAGATGACCTTGGCAAAGAAACCTACAAGTGCTACCTGCAGTGCTATGATTTCCTGCCACCTGGAGCATTTGGGACCCTGTATGGCCAGGCATGTCTTAAAGGGAAATTAAAGCACGCTATGTCACGTAACATGCCCAGAGACAAAACTGACTGGCTGCTCGCAGGCAGTGGTCTGCCAACAAATCTGCTCTCTGGGTAAATGAGATGAACACAGACAAACCTTGGAGACCAGCAGAGGTACAGCATCAGATACTGCATTTGTCAGCCTTCTGCATAAAGCCAGTTACAGCTGATGGCACAGTCAGTATGCAGGCTTCAACAGGCAAACCTGTGGCTCAGAAGGGAGCCCCTAATCACAGCCAAAAGGCAAGGCCTCGTGACCTCATCCGGTCCTCCATGTGAAACCCAGCCCCAGCAGAGTATCCCCTTGAACTCAGTGTAAATCATCTGCGGTTCACAGGCTTAAAGGGGAAGTCTGTGTCCATGCAAACTAGTTTGTGAAATGGTATCTGCACACACACCTTCCTCCCAAACTATAGCTTTGCAGTGATAATCTATCTGAGATGTAGGTTTGTTGATGTTAATGATGCTGCTGAGAGGCCACACAAGGCAGATATATTTTTAGTGCTCTCTGAATTTTATGAATACCTGAACCACATTCTTTGGATCCTGTTTCTTGAGGTATTTCAATACTTGTGTAAGGTAGAATAATATAATTTAAGTGATATATATGCATAAATATATATTTACATGTATTTACCATGTAACACCCCTACACAAACATAACATAAATTGCTTTTATAAATTGCTTATATGCACATTATTCATAAATCCAACTGAAGTGAAAATTCTCACATTTGAGGAAATTGAAGAATGTTGTCTTTCAGAATTCCATTGTTCTAATGCTTTGACTTTTATTCTGAATGTAAAAGGATTTTAACAAATTTCAGTTTGAAAAAAAAAAAAATCAATGCCCATATGATGTGCTGTGTTTATATGATCTATATTCTGCTTAAAAGGAAGATTTCTAGGCTATGATCACCCAAGATATCTCTTACATTCATATGATCTTTATAAAAATGCATCATATAACAGAGGGATACTGCTGCAGTGTTTGTTTTTCCTTCTCCCCAACAAAAGCACTCAACAATTTTGCACAGTGTTTTTAAATGAGGACAAGCCCATAGCGCAAGTCTGAAAGCCACAATTCTGTGTTTTATCAGAAGAAAAGGTATGAAAGGGTAAGTGAGCTTTCAAGGAGTCTCTGCAATCTGTAGGACAGTATAAAAGAGGCAGTGATAGTAATTAGCCTTTTAAAATAATTCTTCATATCCTTAAGCACATTATGGAAATTTTCAGTACACATCAGATGTCTGTGTGTGTCTGTGGGGGAATGCATGTGTATGTGCATGTATGGGTAAGTGAGAGAGTGAAAGAGAGGTTTCCAGCCATCTTTGCATGGCTGCATTTGTAACTGAGCTGAAATGTTGAAGCAATTTGTAGTGGTGTCAGTCACTCCTTGGGGGAAGCTCACTGAACACATGTCATTAGGTGCCACACAATTCCCTTGGCTTGTTTCTCCCTTGTAACACCAGTTCATGATATGTTCTTAAAGATTATAGAATTCTTCTCTTTAATTTTAGAGGTACTAATGTTTGGTTAATCTTAACTAATACCAAATATTCCACCACTCCCATCCTACCACTGCCTGCTCAGCAAGCCAAAAACCTTTTCTGCTCTTCACAAGACAGTTCTTACTAATATAATTCTATTATTATATTAATCAGTAACACTTACCAGAGGACAATAAGGTGATGGCTACTTAAGAATTCCAAGCTTGTCACCATAAAAAAATAGAAATCATAGAATCATAGAATGGTTCAAATTGGAAGGCTCCTTAAAGATCACCTAGTTCAAATCTCCCTGCCGTAGGCAGGGACACCTTTCACGACACCCAGTTGCTCAGAGCTTCATCTGGCCTGGCCTTGAACTCTTCCAAGGATGGGGCATCCACACCTTCTATGGGCTGCCTCTTTCAGCACTTCACCACCCTCACTGTAAAGGTTTTTTTTCTAGTATCTAATCTAAACCTACTCTCTTTCTGTTGGAATCCATTCCCCTTGGTTCTGTCCCTACATGCTCTTGTAAAATGTCCCTCTCTGTCTTTCTTTTAGGCTCCCTTCAGGTACTGGAAGACCACAATTATGTCACCCCAAAGCCTTTTCTTTTCTAAGCTGAAGAATCCTAACTATCTCTGCCTTTCCTCATAGAAGAGGTGCTCCGTCCCACTAATCATCTTGATGGCCCTCCTCTGGGCTTGCTCCAACAGGTCCATGTCCTTCTTATGCTGGAGACCCCAGAGCTGGATGCAGCACAGGTGGGGTCTCACCAGAGCAGAGCAGAGGGGCAGAATCCCCTCCCTTGCCCTGTTGGCCATGCTGATTTTGATGCAGCCCAGGACAAAATTGGCTTTCTGGGCTGCAAGTGCACATTGCTGGGTTATGTTCAGCCTCGTCGTGTGAGACTGTGGGATTGACTTCCAGTTCGAACTACCACATATCCAGAGACTTACTGTGCATATAGTAGCTGTTTGTCTAGCATTTTTTGGCACCTGGACTTTTGATAATTACCACCCAGGATGTCAGCTTTAGAGAAAAGGGTATGGGAGGTCCTGGAGGATAAATCGAGCACAGGCCAGAAATGTGCCCTTGTAGCAATGGAGGCTGGGGGCATCCTGGGCTGTGTTGGCTCTTTTCTTACCTAGTCAAAGGTGGAGGAAATCACCCTTCACCTCTATCTGGCACATACAAAATATTGTGCCCAGTTTGGGGTTTCCCCGTCCACATAGCAAGCTCCATGCCATATGAGGAGAGGCTGGGGCAGTTGGGTATGCTAATCCTGGAGAAGAAAAGTTTTTAGAGGGATCTATTTTCTGTCTACAGCTACCCAGCAAGAGAGAAGACCAAGCCAAACTCATTCCAGATGTGTGCAGGGATAGGACAGGAGGCAACTGACATGGTTTGAAACACATGATAATCCAAAAATTCTTGGTGTAAGACATTGTTTTATGATCAAATATGAGGTTGGTCAAACACAGGAAGAGGTTATCCAGTGAGTCTGTGGGATCTCTGTCCTTGGAGTTGTTCAAGATTAAACTGGACATAGTCCTGCACAACCTGATTTGAATAGACCTCCTCCGAGTAGAAGGTGGGCCCAGAGAGCTCTTGAGGTCCTTTTCAGTCTGTGTGGTTGTGTGATGGTCTGATTCACTGAGTCCCTTCTTCCCCATGTACCCCCTGTGCAGTTCCATGACATATCCTTCATTTCAGAAAATGAGATTAACAGATGGCAGAAGTAGCTACAGACTGGGAGTTAGGCTGTACATTAAATTCTCACAAGTGGTGTGGAATGCAGGTCTCCTGTGTCTTATATGGCGCTTTCACTACTGGGCTCTTGGATAAAGGGCGTGAACCATCTCTTTCCTTCTGTGACCTGTCTCTTTGCTTCATTTGCTTTTATATGCAGTGCCTCTAAATGAAGTGTTTTGTTCCCAACTGACCCAAACACTTTTTTCCTTTTTTTTCCTTATTTCTTCAAGAAGAAACAAAACCTGTTTAATTTAGTTCAGGCTGAGCCAGCTTTTTTTAAAAAATGCTCTGGTTTGGCAGCTACATGTAAGTGATTCTCACTGCCCTTAAAAAGGAATAGAAAGTTCAGTGGCTTCATTCCCAATTTGTGGGCCAAGACAGTGGCTGGGAAGGATTGTTTTTCAGCTTTAGACTCCAGCCCAGGGGCTGAATTTCATTCCAGTTTATCCTCTGCTTCATGCTCACATTACATCCAATCTTTATAATTTTTTTTTATAGAGATGAAAACAAAAATTAAAAAGATTAAAGTACAAATCACCATTGGCAGCCTACTTAGCACTTAAATAGGAATCTCCCTCCTTTGATTGCGTTACGCAACAAAAAGAAAACAAACAGAGAGCAAATATCTAAGTGCATTTCAGATTTCTAGTTGTCATTGTTCACAGATTTCCCAAAAACAATCTAGAAAATTCTAAACTAGAAAATTTCTATTCTGGATTTCTTTTCTCCTGTGAGAAATTATAGAAATATCAGTTCCAACATGTGTATACGCCAGTATTCAAAGAGCGACAACCACCACTCTTCTTTCCTCTAGCTTGTTTCTATACCAACAAGTAGCTCTATGTTATAGGCAGGCCCCTAGCAGAAGGATCTGTAACATCACCCATTTTATAACTATTACAATTATTATTATTATTACAACTACTATTAAATGTTTTAAGAAGAAGGATTAGAGGCTGAATTAAACCAGTATAAAAAGTGTGCTCCATGAACATGTGCTCAGATGGGAATTGAAGAGCCTCAGCTGTGGCCTCAGCTGCCACAAAAGAAAGCCTAGCAACTCCATACGCCATTTCTGGAAGCTCAAGACCATTGATTTTATGTTTCAAAAGCATTGAGCAGAACTCCTTTTGGGGAAGAGGCCACATAGATGTGTATGTGAATAGTCTCCCTTCACAGAAGTACTGGCCAGGGGTGCACCTTCACTGCTTCCAAATTGATCTTTGGTACACTGGGACCAAAGTTAGCAGCAATGGGGATTAGGAAGGCTTCAAACCTGGCACTGTACGGTTCTTATTTGATGTAGCACGGACTGAGGAAGGTACAGGTAGGAGGGGGAGTGGCTGAGATGTGAGGACACCGTTATGCCTTGACACAATTCTGCAGATCAAGATATGCAGTATCTTCATACGAAACTTCCAAGAGTTTCTTGGTGGGTTCTAGACACAATTGAACCAGGGATTCTGGTTCTGGAGGGATTTTGGGAAGGCTTCAGTACTGCAAACTGAAGCAAATCTGTTGAAGCTGTTGCAATAGCAATGGAATTGCAATCTCCATGTGCTGAAGGAACACAGTTCTCCAACACTTCCATTCCTATGACTGGCGATAACTCCTTGGACATGTACACAATTTCTTATCAGTTTTCACAACTATAGAACACAAGAAAGAATACTTATTTTTCTTGAAAGAGTTTTTGAAGCCTGCACACACAAAACATTTTGTAAGTGTGGGTGTTGAATTGTGTAATACTGTCTTTTATGGCTGCTGTGGTAGATTTTGGTATTATGTTTAAGTAAAATGCATACTTGATGGGCTGGACATAATTTAAAAACAAATAAGTTTTAAAAAACCCCAGACAAACTAACTGAACAAAATGAAAAAAACCCAAAAACTGACAACTTCTTATATTTATTAATTTTGTGTTAAGAATTTATGTTATTACAATTTATTTCCCCTCTTTCTCCCAGGAGAAACACACATGAACATTCTGAATTCATGGAGTATGAGAGCTATTTTGACTGGGATAAATTTTGTAGAAATTTTTCTAGTGATGTCGTTAAGTGTTCTTTTATTCTGTTTCTTCTAAGAATGCTGTAATTCTGTGGGCCTTCCCTGGGAAACTGCTGGGTACTTTCATATTCCTGCCACATATCAGGCTTGGTAAGAATACAAGCAAAGTGGTGTTGTCTCTGTATCAGTTCACACCAACACAAAGAGGACATCAGTAATATGAGACTGTAATATGAAATATTTAATTTATAATTGCCAGTATTAAACACGTTTTTCTAAATTTTGTGTTTATGAAGATTAATTGCATGATCAAGCAATTGCATGAAGTCTGAATGTTTGTGTAAAATGTGTTTGACCTTCAAATGTACTGAACACCGTGACAAGAATGTGATCAGATTTGGAAAACAAGGAAAGATTTAGCTGGAGAGCAATTTTGTATGTGCCTAACTCTAAGTACCTAAGCCTGTACTTCGTGCTCGGCCAGTCTGGGGTCCTGGTGATCAGCACCTTGCTAGATCAAGGCCTCAAGAAAGACAGACTACCATTAATCCCTTCCTCCTTGAGGACATCTTGCCCCAGCTGCAGCTTTGTCTGGCCAGACCTGTTCTATTAAACAGCTTCAGGTTGAGAAGATGCTTGGCTGAACAACAAAAAGCTTGCACCTGCTTTTCCTCATGGCCATAATGTACTTTTCTTCTGCCACTGTGACACCAGGGCTTCCTGCGGCCTCTCTGTCTGTCTTTTCATTTTCTCACTGTGGGGAAGGTGGGAAGCAGGCTAGAAGGAGCTGCAGCAGGCTGCAGCCCTGGTGCAGCCCTGGCTGGACTGGAGGGAGCTTGGCTGCCAATCACCCCTCTCTTTAAGCTATGCTACCCTTGTTCAATGGAGGTAATGGGTCCAGTGGGCAAGTAATAGGTCCAGTGGGTCTATTACACATTTTTATTGAAAAGCAAAATAAATAGCCCTGTAAAACTCACACACTGCCCCAGGGCTACAATAATTTATGCACCTTCTTTTTCCTTCTTTTTCTCTTTGCCTTTTTAGGGTTGCTCAAGTGAACCTTTCCAGAATAGCAGGTAAGAGCTTTTGTAAATTCATCACCAGCTGTCTGAATAAGACAGTATTTAAAATACTGCATGTTATGTGGAGAACTGTGTCAGGCCTTTGATTTGATTATACACATGTGTAGTACCAAAGGAGATCACATATTACTCAGCTAAACTTGTTTAATAGAAAGGGCGTAAAAATCAAAGTATGTATAGTATCAGGTTTACTTTCCAGAGAGAATGTGTTTTTCCACAAAACTAAGGAAAGGGTAATTTACCACTCCAACAATCTGGGAAAAAGGAGAACATTCTTTCCTAAACAGCAACAATTATGCATTTGGCAGGCAGCAGTAAAAGCAATTCTGCTTTCCTTCTTAGCCCATAATAAATCTGTACCTGGGACTGATTAGAGAGCAACTGGAGAGGTGCTGTTTTTCTTTTATAATTCTATCAATGATTTTTTCTTTTTTTGTTCTTTCTGAACATGTTTTAACAGTGGACTTAAGACCGTCCCACAGTCTTTGTGGTTGTGTCACACTTGTTCTTCATTTGTAGAATTTCTTAGGAGGAGGAGGAGAGAAGAAACCCCAATGTTAAAAAAATCAGGACGATGTTTCAAAAGACATGATAAAGGAAATAATCCTGATGGGAATCCCTTCATGCCTGCATAAATCTATGCTTTCTTGAGTATCATAAGAGCAGTATTTTGAACTTTTTCTGCTTCAAGCCTGATCCAGATGGTGTAGCATGATATGGAAATGCTGCACCTTTAAACCCTTTAGAGGAAACCTTAGTAAGGTAAGTATAGCTTTGCTGTACCAAACTAAATGACTCACTGCTCTTCAGCTATGTCTCTTAAAACTGTTGCTTCATTAATGGCTGCATTAAGCACCTTTGGAAAAATTTACCTTTGCAGTGAGGAAAAAAAGTCTTAACTACATTAATTACAGGGTAGCATATGCCCAAGACCAAAAGAAAAACATATTTTCTAAAAGTCTTTGCTGACTTTTATCCTTACTGTTAACAATTTGGATAGTCTCATTACCAGGTGGCTGCTGTGCAGGATGATTTTATCTCAAGCAGCTGTTTTCCTTTTCTATTTTACTCAAGAGAGCAAAGCAAGAGGACAAAAATCAATTTAAAATAAATAAATAACCCTTCCTAAATTCAATAGAACACTTTATGCAGAGCACTTGAGACAGATGTTGAGGAAAGAGAAAACACAGCCTCTTTATGATTTACTCCTTCCCCTCTCACAAAATTGTCATTAACACCTAGAAATTGGGAGACAGTAGTAATTATTTCAGACTGCAAAACAGTGAATAAAACTTTATTGAAAAGCTCCTGCTAAGATTAATTCCCAGCTGGAAACTGAGATGCCATGTGGATAATGCCATGGCATAACATGCATGAGAAAAGGAGCAGTGGGGAAACTAAACAGGTATCCAGCACATGGGAAATAAAGGAGTAGTCCTGAGACTGTATCAGGTGAAGTGTTTTGTGTGCTGTATTAGGCCTCTGCTCATGCAGAGAGGGTTTGGAACAGGCAGGTGATGGTGGAGAGCAGAAGAGGAAGCTATTAAAACAGACAATATGGAAAGTTAATTACTTGAGGTTAAACCAGAAGACAAAGTTTAATGAAGAGGAAAGCTGTCTTGATGGTGGTATTTTTCTGAAGTGTTTGGTCTTCATGTTTAGTGAAAGCCACCAAGCTAATAGTCCTGTCTCTTGGCTGCACAACAGTAAGTAGGTGACTTGTAGTAGTCTGGTTTCCCTACCAGGCTCAGCCTGAAAAATATTCCCTGGGAGATGCAAAAGGATGCAGATGACTCTCAGCAGTCCTAAACTCCAAGCCTAAATTTTTCTTAATGTTTCTGCTAGGCAACCCCCTTGTTTGAGGTGTTTTTCTGGCTATTTAAATGATCAGGAACCTCGGAGGCACCTTGCTTTCTCTGTTGGCAAGAAGTACAGGGGACCTTGGTGGAATGCAGGTGAGATAAATTCGACTTCCTATGCTCATTCAGCCCAGGGAGCCTTCAGCGCTGGAGACAATGGTGCAAAGTAGGCATTTGTGTGCTAGGACCTGGATTGCACTGTCAGTGCTCTAGTGTGTGAGGACAGCATAAGCAACCTGATTACCTACTGTGATTCTTTACAGGACAGATTTCCTTCTGTATGGAAAAATGACTGTGCACCACTGTTTGGGAACAGTAGGGAAGTTAAAGCAATAGGAGTGCTATAGGCAGGCAGAAGGAAGTCCCCGAAGAACAGAGGACTTACAGATGGACTAGGAATATTCAGGTCTAATGTCTGGATTTAATTTAATTTTTATGCTGTTGTTAGAGAGAGCCTGGAGTTTCTCTAAAGAATAAGCAAAGATGCTGTCCTTTTACACTCCCAGGAGCGTAATCTTGAAAAATGTCTTCACTGTTTTTCCAGTGGCTACAGCCTCCCATCACATTGAGTTACACTGTATAGTGAGGACACGTGGGGGGATTCAACCCTCTGGCTCCAAGTGAAATTGGTACTGGTTGTCTCTCACCTTCCACTCTTAAAAACACTTGACAATTTGACATTCTCACTGCTAAATGAAACTGACAGAGGCTCATCAGCAATAGGACATTGTTATCAGCCCTGGCAGAAATCATACCAAGAGCCTTATGCGAAGTGATGACTTGCATTTACTTCCAGCAGGATGAATGCAATTGGGTGTCAAGTGTTCCCAGTGTATGACTAGGGAACAGTGAGGAAGTTACTTAAACAACTTGTGTTCTTCCTGCTTCCATCTCAGTCATCTTGGAAGTAGATTGCAAATTGTTTAAACCCTAAAATACTGCAGAATAAATGTCTCATTATTACATTGTAGTTTGATACGACTTGGAAAAAAACCCTAATATGCTTCAATGATTGTTTTCAGATGTTGGTCTTTATCACACTCAAGATGCTGGGCAAAAGATGAAGGCAAATTGCTAGTACCACTCTGCTTGCCAGTAATTCCTTCTTTCTTTCTTTCTTCTTTTTTCTTACTTTCTTTCTTGCCTTCCTTTCTTCCTTTTTAAAATTTTTTTTTAATCCAGTTGTATTACTAAGACTAGTTGAGCAAGGCACACTGCACTGACCCCTCATATCTGGGACAGGCATACAAACCCTGCCTTTGGCAGAGTGATGGAAAGCAATTCAGATCTGAGGGCTATGAAAAGCCAAGCTGAAATGAATCCTGTCAAGTCATAGCTGAATTTTTCTTGCAGAAGAATTCTCCTTTCCCTCTGCTACTGCCACCCAGCTCTTTTTAAATGGTCTGGAATTGGCTGTTTAATATCTCAGAGTTCCAGAGTCTGAGACTGTTGGGAATGGAAGGGTTTTATTGATGCCAGCTGATGGTGCTCTCATCAGGTGAATGGAGGTGTGTTGACAGCCCTTGGCTGTGCGACTGAGAGACATTCAAGTCCCTCATCGAACAGTGACCTTGGAGAAAAGTGTATGAAGAAATTAACAGAAGAATTTCAAAAGGGTTAGGTTTCCATCCCTGTCATCTCAGTTTTTGATACTCACTTAATAAATAAAGAGATAGATTAAATATTTTCCTCTCATTGCCCTGTCACTGTGCAGACCTGCTGACAAAAATAAGTAATGTGACATTTGACTAAAAAAATAAAAAAGTAGGGCCCACTCTACTTTAAAAGAGTCATTATCACACTGCATAAAATCAATTGCTGTAAAAACCTTAACTCAGCAAGTGAAGGTTTTTCATCTTCCTCTTTCTCAGCGAGAGGTTCTGGTTTTGGTGCTTTTAACCCTTAATTTACAAAGCATTTCTAAAACAGATGTAGATTATTTGAAAGGACATCTCAATAACAAGAAAATAAGAGCCAAAAAAACCCTCCCAAGGAGGAAGCCATGTTTTTTGGGGTTTTTTTCTGAAAACATCCACTGGTTTTTTTCTGAACATGGAAACTGCAGCAAAGGCTGTGGGTAGGAAAGACAGGGTGAGGTGTTCAGATTTGTCTTTTGCCATAGGTGTAAGTCTCATGGAAGTCCACAGAGTCTCAGAAATGTAGAACCACTAAGTTCTTCTTCATTTCCTTGGCATCCATGGGGATAAACTCGAGCAACACTAACTGAAATAAACAGGTGAGAGAGTGCCTAACTGTTACCCACATTATCCTTTATTTTTCCTTGTTTTTTAGGTGTGTGGTGCTGTAGGAAACACCTGCGTGGGGCTCTGGTCTCTTTCTACCCAGCTGACTTTTTTCAACCATGCACTGGCTTGGGGTCAGCCCTCGCAAGCAGGTGTTTTCCTTCAGAATAGCTTTCTTGTCTGAATCCAAGTGGATCACAAGGGCCGAACTTCACTGCCGGAGGTCACAGGTCAAACACAGCAGCACAGGGTCCCTTGGGTACTGTGCTTACCAGGTGTTTAATATTATCAGAGGTTATTTGCTGAAACCGTGATAGAGTGTTCTCAGCGATTCAAAATAAATTTAACGAGAACAGTTTTAAAAGCCCCCACATTAGAGGATGTCTGTTCAATGGACAGAGAGGTTAAAGTTAATTCGATCAGGCATGTGTACTTTCTCCAAAGAGGAACGTATGCACTCAGCGGCTTGGCCCCATTTGTTGCAATTTTGGGTCTCATTTCCATTTGCAAGAAAGATAACTACTTGCATATGGAAGCAATAAATAAGAGAAGTCATTAACATTTCTCTAATTTAGGGGAAGGAAAAAAAAATCTTAACGAAGTAATATCTTTGCCAGGGCAGACAGAAATGTAAATTGGAGATTGGAAGGAAACCTATTAAAGGAATTGCTATGTTACTAGTCTTTTTTAATCTAATGAATTTATGAATTGCCACTTGTTAGGTCACAGACTTCGTTAATTTCCTATGTGTTTAGTTAAGGAGAGAAAGTATGGGGCAGGAGGAAGGAGGGGTGAAAGGAAAATGCTTGTGAACAATGAACCTGAGCAAATATTTTTGTACAATGTGTTAAGGCTATTAGGTTCAAAATTTGTGACTAAAACCAGCTATATTTAGAAAATCTGAGAAAGATTTCTCTGTACGTCTACTGAACAGGACAGTAAAAGTTTCTAAAACGTTTTCTGTGCTTATTTTTTCGTATTCATATGCTCTTGAAAGGTGTAGAGGGTTAAAAGGTCATGACATTTGCTGAATAATTTTATTGAAAACAAGAAAAATTTTAAGAAAGCGGTGTTACATTACGGTGCCAATTTACTAGTCACACGTCTATGGGCAGCACTGTCAAAAGTTACAGCTAATCAGATACCTCTTGGGCTTTCTTTGGTGCAAAACATGCAGAAGAATTTTCATTGTCTTTTTTCCTGTGGATTGCAGAAGCTAAAATAGATACTGAACCTTGGTTCTCAAGAACCTTAGTACCCAAAGGTGGGAATTATTTCTAGCTTTTTTTTTTTGGAAAGTCAGCTTTTATTTTTAAGGATATGACAGGGGAGGACAAACACCAAAAATATGAGAGCAATCAAAGAAGAATAAAGCCCTGTTTTCTTTTGTATAATTATTCAACAGTGGTTGGCAAATTAGTGCTTTGTGCAGCAGATAGCATTTTGCAATCCTACCCTCTCAAAGCACTGAAAAGGCAATGGACTGGTCCTACTTCCATCGATCACTGCAGGCCTTCCCATGGTGCCCTGTCCTGACACAAACAGAGTGAATGAATGATGCCAATTCAGTGGCTCTTTAAAGTGTATGACTTAGAGATAGCAATGCTAACAACTGCATGAGCAATTGCTTCCTAAACGTGCAGCAGCCTCCACTCCCAGACAAGCAGCTGAGTGAGCAGCATATTGAGCCTGCCGACATCTACACTGGGTAGCTGCAATTTCCTTCAGTTGTGGAGGCAACCAGGTATTGAAAGCAATTTCTGAGTTGGCTGGATTCTTGGGTGTTAATGAAAAATGTTCAAATAGCAACATGTTGAGGTACCAGGTGGCTACTCTCATCTCTACGGGCTGTGGGGAATTAATTGTAATAGTATCCCTTCTGAATGAGCCAGAAAATATAGACTGAAAAATAAGTGACACACATATGTGTGCGTGCACAAACACATACATGCTCTTGGAAATTCAAACCAAACCTTGGTGAGTTTAGATAAAGTCCCCACTGCACTTTACTTCAGTGTTAATCTGTGCTTCTGAGTGAGGCTTCTGGCTCCACTTTGACCTCTCAAGCGAAAGAAGAAAACCAAAACACACAAACCAAAATACTACGCAAACACAAAACAAAAGCAGGTTTTCTTGCACTTCTGGCATAAAAGGAAACAGAAACTAATAGAAATCTAACTCAAATGTCTGTTCTCAAGAGGCCCATGTCTGCATTCTTGAGGGTTCAGATCATTTGGATAAAGTCTGTACAAGTATTTGAACTTTTTGGTAGGTCTTCAAACTGAACCCTTGAACCTTCTGAGGTTCACAGGTGGCTTGCCACTTTTGTGCTGCTGTGGAGCTGGACTCAGTTTGCTTTCTCAGGCTCTTCGTACGAAAATATTTACCAGGTTTGCAGAATCCAGAGAAATCATGAGTATGTCTTTTGGGTTTATTTTGCCACTACAAGCGAAAAGTTTCTGCTAATGAATTAGTCATCAAGAAATTAAATAGGAGTTGTTCAGTAACAAATCTTGTCCTAAGAAGGTCTAACCTTCTAGTCAGGTCCTATTACTGACCTCCTATGGAATTTAAACAAGCCACTCTGAACCTCATTGATGTGTTTGCTAAAGGGGATTGTCTGTGTTACAACATTGAACTTGTTATTTGTCAGATTGTATGGAAATGAGCACATCAGAAAGCCTACAAATCTACTAAGTGATTCCAGAAGGATGAGTAGAATACTGTGGTTTTAGTTGGCTAGTCCCAGGTACAATCCAAGGAGGAAATTCTTAGGAAGCCTAATGGACTTAAGTTACTACTTTGTTTGGTGCTCAGTAATATTTAAAACAGCTTGGATTTTAAACCACATGAAAAATATGCCACCCTGCTGTTTCCACCAGCATGAGCCAACAACTCAGGAAACTACATCTAACTCATGTGCCAGTAATACATTAATTATTTATGTTTTCAATAGCATTTCATACTAACTTCCCTGTGTAAAACCGAAAAATATAAGCATACACCCTCAAAGAATTATCCATGTTTTTCTTAGAATAGGCACTGTATCTTTGAAAGAGACACCTTTTCCCTTGACCTGAGTGAAATAATTCCCAATGAAATTTGTGTGAGTCAGAGCGGAAGTCCTTTTTGTCATATAGGAAATTAGTTAATTAGCTTTTGCATTTAAAAATCATCTTAGGACCAAGTTAATAGTATTAAAGTTATTAAGGTAGTTAAATGGTTAAATACCTCTTCTTTGTGAACCAGTGTCCCTCCCCAGCAAATGATCCATTGGTGAAAGGAACTTGTGATGTACCTTGAAATCCACCAATCACCTTGTGCCATGGGGGTGGGACAGTGGGGAATCCTGGGAAGGGCCAAGAGGGTATAAAAGTAGCCTTCCCAGGGCCCCACTTTTCTCCTCCATGCGGCAGAGCTGGTGAATGCATCTGCCTGCATCTGCTCCAGCGCTGGGTAAAGGCGGGGGGGGAGGGAATTTAGGCCTATCTCTGTTCAGAGACCCCTTTTTTTTTTATTTTAAGGGAACTTTGCCTCAGATTAGCTGAGGTAAATCCAGTGCTGTAGATTTCTGCCGTGGGCACATAGCGAGTTTGGCACCAAGAGTCTCTGATCCTGCGCTCCCAGGTTTTTATATTGTTGTAAATTAAGAATTCAGATGCTGTTATTTTTCCAAATTATTTTTCTTGTAATAGCAACAATCTTTTTTTTTTTTAATTAAAGTAAGAGTTGTTCATATTTCTGACACCTTTCCTCTCCTCCAAATGAGCAGGCTACAGTAAAACCTTCTGAAGCTGTATAAAGTCAGAATCTCAGCTGATGCTGTAGTGATTATGGAACAGGTTGGGACTAATGACTATTAACACCAGCACTGGAACCAGGATGATGGTGTGGAAATAAATTAAATATGTCTGTGTTTAAATGAGAAAGACAATGAATCTGAGGTAAAGGGCTTTTAAGAGAAATGTCCTCGGCTTTGATAAAACTGAAAGTTTTCAATGACTAAATACTGGAAATTAACAGGCAACTCATTCATGGGATGGGATACCATTGATGGGATACCATCAAAATTATCTAGATCTGAAGCCTTAGCTTCTGTCTTACATGATCTTACGTAAGGTAATTTCTAAGGAGTCTTGGCCAAAGGCACAGTGGAAAAGACTTTGTGGTCTTGTATATCATATCCTAAAAGTATTAGTTGAGACAGATATCAGAAAATTTTGGGGATTTCTTCTAATTTGGATTTTAGGATGAGTCACCCTTCAATGCTGTAATTGTAGAGGTCAGACCTACCTACTATAAATAAAGAGCATTTTGATGGATTAGTTAGATTTCAAGCACTGAACTCAGCAAAACCTGTCATTCATCACCTATACTTCTACTCTGAAAGTAACATATATTCCATATATTTAGTATAGGAAAACATCTGTTACACTTATGCTCAAGTCCATGTGACATTATGAAGATGCATTTAAAATGTTGTAAAGTTAACTTTGTTTTTCTGTTACATTGTAAAGTACTTCATGGCACAGTTTAGATTATAAAGTATTATAACCATCCTACTGCCATGCTGCACGTCTTAAGTGACAGGAAAACTGATGACTTTTGTAGTATTTTGTGTGTTCTAACCTGCCATGTCTTCTCCATTTGTTGCCTCTCTAGTACCTTACAAAAGATATGAGTGACATATATTCTTTCTTTTCCATATCAATGATCACTAATCTAATATTGAATTTCTCTGCTGTGATGCATTAACACTGAAAAATAATCTCAGTATAGGAAGGGAAAAAAATCCCAATCCCCTGGGAGATTGATAGTGCAAAAAGATAGGAAAAAGAAGAAAATCCTTTTCTCATTTTGCTGGAATACAAATGCATTACCTTTTTTTTTTTGACGATTACTTATATCTGTTCTGTTTACAGAGCTCTAGGCACTTGCTGGAGGTTTAATTTCTTACTTAAGTGTAGTTTCACAAACAGAAGCATTGTACAGTTGCAGTATTCTAAGCACCAGTTGAAATAATTTTAAAACCTGTTCAAATAATTTACGAAGACCTACTCACAGGTATGAATTACTGTGCTTGACATTTACTAAAGAGAAGAGTGTGGAAAGATGTAGACATGGGGAATCTATTACATATTTGCAACTGGCACTTCAAATAGCATGTAGCACCCTTGAATTAAATTAGTCCTCTCTTCTTTTGTGTCATCATCTTGAAATGACTGTTTCAAAAGTGAGATTGAAAACAACATCTGAATTGCGCCTACTAATTATTTGAAGTGAACTGAGCAGTTGTGGTTTAATGCAAGGCGTTTCATTGCTGGTCCAAAAAAGAACTTTTACGCTTTTTGCTGCCTATACGTCCATCTGTTGTGCCATTTGGTTTTTAGCAGTGGTCTTCATTGGTTCAGTGCTATTTGTGATACTCTAACACATGCAAAAAATCCACCTGGCTGGTAGGAGCACTGCAGGAACTTTGGGACACACATGCCCCCTAGAGCTACAGATGGAAGCCGTGTGAGGTAAGCTAGGGTATCTCAGGGAATAGTAGAAATAAAATTGTATTTAGACATATACAGTTTCAAACCTGTATCATCAAACCCACTTGGAAAGTGAAAAGGTCTCCCCAAAGCCCTGTATCTTATCATCAATTTATAAGCAGACATTTTGAATAGTATGGGGTGTCTCATATGGTGGCCAGCAACAGCGTTTGGGAACACATATCTTGTCCTCTGGAATTACTGAAAGGATTAACAGGGTTAAATTTATTTTAAAAACCCCAGAATTTGGCCTTCTAGCACTCAGCCTAAAGTGGACCCCTGTTTTTCATCAGCTGAAAATCCTTCTAGATATCTTTGCATCTAATCTTAGATGCCTTGTGCTACCTAAGATGCCTGGTAGTAACCAAAACATCTGCACAAGGCTGGCAGAGGCAGCACGGGATCCACACACTACTGGTGACCCATCCATTACAGCTCCATTACTGGAATGGCAACTGGTGTTGATATCAGGAGAGGTGCTCTGCATGGGTTGACAACAGCCACGTCAAAGGGAATTGAGTGAGCAATGTGTGAAGAACAATTGATTGTATTGACTACAAAGTGAGCACAGATACCAGTCTAGGGATGCCTGCATTTAAATACCCGTTGTTTCAGATGGACTCCTGCCCCAGCTCCAGTCAAGTGACAGGGTGTTTGTTCCAGCATAAAGATTTGCTGGTCTTCAGACTGCAGCCAAAATTTTGCCTTAAGTTTTAATCCGGAAAATACTGGTCCTCTGGCCATCACAAAAATATTTTAACTATGGGTTTAGCTTTAATTATCTGAAATCACTAGGATTGTTCATTAATTTGCAGGAATGAACGTGTAAAACTCTTTTTGACTTCTTTCATGGTAGGCCACGCCTAAGTCTGATATCACGTGAGCAAGCTGTCAGAACAAGAAAATCTTGCATCAGCTGAGGTGGTTCAGTGACTTGGGATTTGATTTGAAAAATCTTATTGTCCAACTTCAGTAACTGAAGGAGGAGTTTCTAATAGTCTGAGGTAAGTCTTTACTAAATTGCCCCCAACACAGTAAAAAGCACAACTTGATTGTTCATCTCTTTATACATGCAGCTGCCAGTGTTATTTTGTGTTTCAATGGTAAATAACAACTTTAATAGCCTTCTCTGTGGGAACTTTTTGTCATTTATTAGTGGCGTTCCTCCATACGGATTGTTGCATAGTATTTATGTATGTTTCCATGGACCCATTTGCCGTCAATTGATTTCACATTCAGGCCATCTGTAATGACTCATTTGTTAGCTCTAGAGTCTCATTATTTGCATGGACTACTTATATTTGATATCATTAGCCTTGAACAACCTCAGTAGTCCTGTTCATGGTCATGAGCTTTTAAGTTATAAGCTCAGTTCTTACCTGTGTTCATCTGTCAAGTTTTCAGTCAGCTCTAATTAGTCTCAGGTTAAAAAAAAAAAAGGCAATTTAGCAACAAAAACCCCCCACCAAAATGCCAAACAATTGTGACACATTCTTACTGGCCATGATTCCTTCTTTGTCACATACTCAGACAATAATTTCCATGTCAACAGTCCATGAGCATTTTATAATGTCTGAAATGCTTCGAAATATGAATTACATATCCGAAAATTATTAATGACATTCTTGGCATTCCATTAATGTTATTTATTATTTATCGTGTGTGAGACGGAACTGCCTAGAGGCCTTTACAAAGGATCAAGGGTCCGTTGAGCTAATCTCTTGCTAGGCATATCAATCCAGATGGATGAGCAAATGCAAGAGCACATGGCAAACAGCAAAACCTGTTTGTCAGTTCAGCATCCCAGCCTGCAAAATACAGCCATAGCACAGAGGCAGTGGCACTGTTCATACTAACTGGCCCCATCAGCTGTCACAGTTGAAAGGACACAGACTGAACAAAATTAGGCTGGATTTAGACTTATTTACTATGAACTCATCTGTTCTTTGGCCTGAATGATCATGTTTTCTTAAGAAGGCTCTGAAGGCAGGAGGAAGTGTATGGTTCATTTTTGAACCTGTGATAAAAAATCAGAGTGTGGCTGAGTGGAATATCAGACTGGGAAATAAAAAATTCATCCTTTGTACCATATTATTACACATTATCTTATAGACCTCTTAATTCTGGTGAATGAGGAAACCAATACTAACGTTGTGCTGCACTAATTTTGTGAATCACAGAATCCCAGAATCGGTCAAGTTGGTTGGTACCACAGTTGGGTCATCTGGTCCAGCCTTCTTGCTCAAGCTGGGTCATCCTTGAGCACATTGCACAGGATTGCATCCAGACAGTTCTTGAATATCCCCCAAGTGACATGGGTGGCATTAAAAGAATTCTTCAGGTTTCCACCCTCAGAAATTCATTCCATCATTCCTTCCTGCCATCAATAATGTATTTGTTGATATTTCTAATTTCAAACTCTCCATCTCCTCCACACTGCACTATCAGGAGGAAAGCAACTTAGTATTTAGGACCTACACAGTGACCAGGAAGAGTTGGTGTCAATGATGTGTTCTGTTGCAGGTCTCTGCCATGAGCTGGGGTCACTTGTGTGGGCTTTCTCAGTCTTTTTTTCCTTGCGTCTTTTATGAAGGATGCTGACTTCCTTTGGGACCGTGAATAGTCATGAACTTATTATTGATAGGTGGCCTCTGCTTTTCATCTCCTGATCTCTCACATCACTTTTAGCAACCTTTGTTTCATGACGTCAGGAGAATGAAGGGTAAGGAGGCTGGTGATATCAGATACCAGGAGTTGAAGGGTGTCAAAAGGGCTGCTGTCTGAGGCTTTTGCCAAAAGCCACAGTTTTTTATTAACCATCAAAGTTTCTCCCTTTAGACTTCTCATGCTCAAAGGCCTCTGAAAGCAGCCCAGAAAATACAGCTGAAATCAAGAAATTTCTAAATGGCAATGAGGCCCAATAGCCAAATAAAATAAATGAGCTGGCCTAGGAAATCCTTGTAACTTGCCACCCAACAACAATAAACCAACCCTACAACACACAAACTGGAAAAGAAACAAAGAAGTCTTTTAATTATTTACAGTAGTCTTATTGTGGCTCAGTAAACATAGGTCAAAGACTAATAAATTTAGCCTCAGTAAAGTGGGTTTATGTAGCCATATATAGCCTATACCTTTAACACAGCAGCTTTTTTAACTGGTTCCAGGCTTGCATAAATAAAACCTATCTAACAGAAGAGCTGTTAACCTGGGAGATGGTTTCCACTTACTAGTTTCACTGCAGTTATTTTGCAATTAGATATATTCATAATGAATTTTTGCCTTAATGTGAGTAGTCAGGGAGACTACTTTAGAGACAGCAAATGCTGTGCTGGTAAAAGAAAGCCTCCTGTTGTGGGGACAAGATTGTCTCACTGCATCCAATGGTTTCTCCTAAGTCCTTTGTCTCTTCTCTGAGGTGACTGCTTGTACCTCCTAGGCGTAATTTTGTGTCTCTGCCTCCTCCCAGAAAACCCTTGGCTAGCACGACTCATCCAAGGGACAAGGCACACGTGGCATCGAACGTCTCTGGCATGCTCTGTGAAGGGCAAGGCGGGCACTTGGGCCTGGTGGAGCTGGGCAGGAGGGAGACAGCAAGACTCATTTGGCCCATAACCCACATATAGTAAACAAGCAGTTGAAGAAAATAGGAATTTCCAATATATGTACTAATTTATATAAAAACCAGCAAAACCAAAACCACAATTCCACGAACTCTCAGATGAATATGATTTCCTCTTTATTGGAAATAAGATTTTATTTTGACCACGTTATTCTTTCTCAAGAGTCTTTTAATAGATTGTTCCTTCTTTTGCATCAAAATCTTCAGCCTTAGCTTTAAGGCTCTTTTTGGACTTCATGTTCTTTAATCTTCCACTAGCCCAGTTCTCCTCCTGGTTTCATCTTCTGTGTTCCCTAAATAGCTGCAGACCTCTTCCAGTGACTCTGGGTACAATGTATAAACAAGCTGGTATTCAGTTCATCCACCTTTCCTTTACAGAACATGACTTCCTGCAGACATAGTCCCAGTCTCCTGTCCCCTAGTTTTAAAGTTATATTTGGGGATACAACGGCGTAACAGCAGCAGCGCGTTTCCTCCCTTCTTCCTGTGCCAAACAGTTAAAAAGTTGTGCAATAACCAAGTGCTGCTTCACTTCGCTGCTCGTGGCTTTTGTGGGCAGCATCTGTCCTGTTAAACAGACAAAGTTATCACAGGAGACAGGGAATTATGCATTGCAAATCAGGAACTTGGTATTATGTAACTATCTAAAAAATATGCAAGTATGGTTTGAACGAGATACAACAATTGCTGGGCTACCAAACAGATAGGCAGCCAGGAAAGTAATTACAAATATAGATAGAAAAAAAAAAAAAAAAAAAAAGAGAGACACCAGGGAAATGTCTTACAATATTTTCTGGTAATCAGTCAGTAGTTTTCTGTCCTTAACATGGGTCAAAAAAAATCCTACAGGTTAAATTCCATTGGGCTTTATGTTATTTTTTAATAAAAAATAATTTAGACAAAGCCCCACAGGAAAAAAGTCAACAATGTAGTTATCTTTCAGTATATTCAGATGATAATTGTTATTTGGAGCATAGGATATGCCAGATGGTATCACTTCAGCAGTTTATCTACTTTGCTGTGACAGGCTATATATGATACTGATCACAGAGAGTTTTTCTAAAGCCAGCAGAGAGTTTATCATAAACACTTCTAGCTCTTTTAATAGCCTTTCTCTTAACCAAAGTGTCATTTTCATCGAGTTTATTTAGCACTGCTGTTGCTTTGGCAAGAAAGAGAGGAGCAATATTTTTAAAAAGTATTCACATAGAGGGAACAATTTCAAGTTAATCTATGCAGAAACCATTATCTGTGTCGCAAGGAAATCTAACATGAAAATACACTTTTAATCAAATCAATCTTATTCTTGTCCATGTTTTGACAGCCTTAACAAACTCCAGAAAGGCCCGAATTATTTCAAGGAGAAAATCATCAAATTGATTTCAGTTTGCTAAAAAACCCCACCGTTTTCATTTCAATGTAATTTATTTGTTTTCTTTTGAAATATTGCTTTGTTTGGTTTATTTCCCCAAGGTAACTTAGCAGTTAAGTTAAGCAGTTCCTTAGCAGGAAAAGGACTTTTTCATCCCAGTCATCCTATTTAGTTCAGGGATTTTTTAGTCTGGTGGCAAAAGCTGATTATATGGAAAGGAACTTTAATAAATAAACAAACAAGCATTCATTCTTCCATAACTTATTATCTGATGTGACCAATTCTTGATAATAATTCATTTGGTTTAGTTTAAATTGGGACAGAAAAGCCCTGATTATCTGAAAACCTGGCAGTCTTACATGACCTCTGGCTGTTAAGGTGGATCTCCATCGCTACTTTGACTCTGCATATTGGTCTTCCTCCTGTCCCAGATAGAAGTTGGGAATTTATATCCCCATTTTATAGCAACACCAGGTTTGGAGGATACGAATAATATTTAAATCAAAGGTATTCTCTCTCCTTAACATTCCTTACTTGCTGCATCAGTTGCCCCGTCTCACTCCTGCTACCTGTGTAGCCCACTCAGAGGCTTTGACTTGCACTAAGACAGTCTGGGTGACGGGGGAACAACAAATGGATGTTACGAATTCTGCTGTCAGAGAGGGAGCCTGGTAGGGCACTCCAGTTTCTCTAGGCTGTGTTGTACGTGTGTGTGGCTCTGCTATGGTCAACACCCAAACCCCAGTGAAATTTGGAAAGCCAGTTCTTTCTTCATCAGAGATAAGAGTGCTACCTCTCCCTTTCTCTTTCTGTCTCCCTCTCCTTGTCTTTTGTATGCACCACTCAGAAAATTCTGCAACCAAAAAAAAGGTTAAGCACTATAAAAATGGTATATATCTTACCCTATGGATAGATTTTCTTTCCCCTACCTACTTTATAGCAATGCCTGAGGCATATGACAACAGACCCTCTTCTCTTCTAGTGATTTATGGACAGCATTAGACCACTAGCATATTTTTAGTTCCTCTCTTCACTCTGTGCTCATGTCAACTTGTAAAGATTTATTTCTCTTTCATGCTTTTGCCCAATGGGAGTTAAAAAAGCTGGAGATTTAAGTCTTACCACCAGAATGATGTGAACAGTGTTCTCTGTCCTAAGTCCTTAAATTTGTACTACATGTGAAAAAGGAAGGGGGAGGGGAAGGAAGAGGGGAAGAGAGAAGAGAAGAGAAAAGAAAAGAGAAGAGAAAAGAAGAGGGAAAGTGATGTGTCTTAAAACTTGATATCTGGGCCAATAATTTTCCTGGCATAAGTCTAAAGACAAACTTAAATGTCTGCGTCAGATCCAGAAGCTATAGAAAAATAACAACAGTCAAGAAAGGCACTTGAGGCCAACTGGAAATTTTTTGAAACTCACTGTATACTTCAGCCTGTGTTAGTTCTTCTAAAATGATGGAACTAGATGAAAGGCATACAGGAATGAAAATAGCCAACTACTAGTATTTGGTCATATAAGATAAATTGCCAGTTAAAATGCACATACTTACTTAAAATAACAGGCCATTGGGAAATGGTATTTTTCTTCTCTTCTCCTCTCTCCTCTCTCCTCTCCCCTCTCTCCTCTCTCTCCCCTCTCCCCTCTCC